>CM076571.1:852383640-852609127 GCA_034641835.2 Pinus albicaulis
ACTAAAATGACAAACTTCTTTGAAATTTACGAAATTGATGACTCATATGTTCAAATGAGACTGTTTGCACAAACTTTGACAGGAGCAGTTAAGAAGTGGTTTAAAGATTTAGTTGCTGGTAGTGTAAGTGATTTAGCTATATTTTTTAATTTGTTTTTAAATAAATGGGAAAAGAAAACTAATCCCCTCCAATTTTTTTTTGAATTTGATTCCTTAAAAAGAGCTCCAAATGAGTCAGTTCAAGATTACTGCACCAGATATAATAGTGTCTATAATTCTATCCATGCAAACCTTAAACCTACTGCTTATTCAGTTCTGCTAAAATTCCCTGATGGATTTGACACAGATGTGGCTTACCAATTAAGGGAAAGAGATGCAGACACCTTAGAAAAAATGCAAACAAATGCAGTTAGTGTAGAAGTAAACATTTTAGCCAGAAAAGCTAGACTTGGAAATGAAAGAAGAGTGACCATTAAAGAAGAAAATGCTAATTCAGACACAAAAATGGATGGTATAGCTAAAAATTTAGAAAGAGTGATTGGTAGACTAGATAATATAGAAACAAGACCTCAGTGGGATAACCAACAATAGATCAGAAATCCCAATTTTAGAAAAAACATAAATTCTGGAAAAGCAAAAGAAATAGCCTCAGACCAAACAATTAGGCCCCCATTCCAAGAGAACTATGCTGAAAGTTCTCAGAATAATAATGATGATGATGAGGATACAATTAATATAATGGGAATAGATGACAATAATACCATTTTCCTTACTCTGGAAGATCAACAATTATTTGAACTTTAACAGCTCAAATTAGATTCTAGTGAATCCTTTGATTATAATCAAGGTTATGACTATGCAATAAATGAAATACACAGTCAATATAACCTTAGAAACGAGAAAAACAATGAGTCCTCTAAAAAGAAAGCTTCCCAAAATTAGAATCAGAAAATAGTAGAAGCTCCCAAAACAAAATTTCTACAAATTATCCCAAGGGAAAATAAGCAAAACTCAAATTCCTCTCAAAACATTTCTAGTCATAGAAAAGCGTCAGGCCCTAAAATTGTTGATATTACTGATGAAGTTGTTCAAGCTACAAAATATTCACAAAAATCTACTACTACTAAAGCTTCTAATTTTGTAAAAACAACAAATTTAGATCTCAAAACTCCTTCTACTGATCCTAAAATAGTAGATCCAAAAATTGTTACTTCAAAAACATCTGTTGATAATTTTAAGTCTGAAAGAACATCTACTGCTTCCCAAAAAATCTCTGAAAAGAAAGTTAGAAGTACTAAAACACAAGAAACACAAACAGAAAATCCAAAAACACTTGAAAATGAAAAAACAACTGTAGAGAAATAGGACAAACCAATTCAAACTACAATTACTAAAGAAAAATTGATTCAAATCAGTAAAACTCAACCTGCATTTAACATACAATCAGAAATTGCAAATCTTAAAATACCAATTCCTTTGACTGAATTGGTAAAAAATGACTTGCGTAAATCAACCATAACTGAAACATTAAATATGAATGATGGAGAAGACTCCATAAATCTAAATGATGATCAGCCAGAGTTGATTTTTGGCCTAGATGTGAATGGAAAGCATGCAGATGGTGCAATTCCTCCATTTTATATCAGTCTCACCATTCATGATCAAATTCTACATAACAGAATGCTAGATTCAGGAGCTTCCCATAATCTAATGCCCAAGGCCATCATGGAAACTCTGAATATATAAACCACAAGGCCATACAAAGATTTGTTTTCTTTTGATTCAAGTAAAGTTAAATTTCTAGGTTTAATCAAGGATTTGTGTGTAACACTAGTTCAATACCCTATTAAGAGTATATTAATGGACACTGTAGTAGCTGATATCCCACCAAAATATGGAATGTTACTTTCTCGCTCATGGGGAGAAAAGTTACAGAGATCTCTACAATTGGACATGTCTTATGCTACTATATCAGTTTTTGATCAACCTAAAAAGTTATATAGAGAAACATTAATGAAGTGCATGGTCAATAGTGTTGAAAGATCTATAAATTACCCCATTTATTCTACACCAACTAACCTTGATTCTTTAATCCTATGTAACTCTAAAACAAATGAAATCCAAACTGAACTAGTAGATAAAAAGAGAGCACCAAAAAATGATAACATTTTTCATCAATCTCAATGGAATTTAGACTTTGATGGTTCAGTGAATAAGTTAGGAGCAGAAGCAGGAGTCTAGATAACAAATATGGAGACTAATCACTCTGAAGGTCATGCTTTCAGGCTCAATTTCAAATGTACAAAAAATATGGCCGAGTATGAAGCCCTCATCCTAGGACTCCAAATCATTAGGAACTCAGGAGGTAAAAGAATTTTAATCATGGGAGATTCAGATTTGATCATAAAACAAGTAAATGGAGTTTATTCTGTTTACAATCCTAGACTAAGAAGATATAGAGACACTATCATAGATTTAACTGATGATTTATTGGAATGTAAGTTTGTTGTTATACCTAGAAACAAAATGTACAAGCTCATTGTCTTGCAAATTTTGCTAGTACATTCAATTTACCATTCCAACCTAAACACATATATACTGTTGAAGTCAAACATAGGCCAATAATTCCAGATAATCTTAAGTATTGACAGATTTTTTCGCAGGATGAACAAATTTACAAGTTTATGAACAATGAAGGAGAATTTCAGAATTGTATTATAGATACCGATTGTACTATAAATCATGATTTGGATTGTGAAATAGATTTAAATAATTTATATGTAAATAGAATAAAGTTTGATAAACGAACTAGATTTAGTCTAGCTAACATAGATAGCTTAAAGAAAGTAGAGATTGAAGAAATTATTGAAGATGAATCAGACATATTCAATCTTAAGGATAATTTTTTACCTAAAGGTTTAACCCCCTTACAATATCTTTTTGACTCCAATGATGTAGCTAGAAAACCAAAAATGGAGCCAGTAAGATCTGAAATAGAAGAATGTAACATTGGTACAGAGTTAAAACCAAAAATAATCAAACTGTCCAAAATTTTACCTCAACAAGAGAAGGATAAATATATTGAGGTTTTAAAGGAATATCAAGATGTGTTTGCTTGGAGTTATGAAGATTTAAAATCTTATGATACAAACATAATCCAACATAAAATTCCAATAAAAGAAGATCAAAATCCATTCAAACAAAAGTTGAGAAATATTAACCTTATGCTATTACCTTTAATTGAAAAAGAAGTTAAAATAATGTATGATGCCCAGATCATTGCACAAATCAGATATTTTGATTGGGTTTCAAACCTAGTTCCTACAAGAAAGAAAACAGGAGAAATTAGATTGTGTGTTGACTTTAGAAATCTTAACAAAGTATACTTAAAGGATAATTACCCTTTACCTAAAATGGACCACATATTACAAAGGGTAATGGGTTCTTCAAGGATTTCACTGTTAGATGGTTTTCAGGATACAACCAAATCCTAGTCCAAGAAGAAGACCAAGCTAAAACAACATTTACTACTCCTTGGGGCACTTTCATGTATGTAAAAATGCCTTTTGGTCTAATGAATGCAGGAGCAACCTTTCAAATGGCTATGGACATAGATTTTTCAAAGGAAATACATGAGTTATTAGTAATTTACTTAGATGACATTACTGTGTTTTCCAAAATAGATAATGAACACTTGGATCATTTGAGACAAGTTTTTATTAAGTGTAGGAAATATGGCATCTCTTTAAATCCTAAGAAAATTCTATTTGGATTAGAATAAGGTAATTTATTAGGACACATAATCTCAAATGAAGGAATTAGAATAGATCCTGCTAGGATAGAAGAAATTCTGAAGATCAGCCCACCAAGAAACATCAAATAATTACAAGCCTTTTTGGGTAAGATAATTTTTTTAAGAAGATTCATATCTAATTTAGCTGAGATAATTAGATAACTAAATAACATGCTCAAAAAATATTTAGTTCTTAGATGGAATGTTGAGGCTAAACAATCATTTTTCTCTATAAAACAAGCCTTAACCAAAACTCCAGTCCTAATACGTTCTGATTTTAAGAAAGATTTCATGATTTTTTCATTTTCTTCATAACACACCATTGTTGCAGTTTTACTACAGAAAAATGACCAAGGATTTAAACAAACCATAGCTTTCTTCAGCAATACCCTTAGAGATGCCCCTTTGAAGTACAAAATTATGGGAAAAAAAGCCCTAGCCTTGGTTAAGGCCATTAAAGACTTCAGAGTTTATATTCTCTACTGACACATTATTGCCTATGTCCCAAATTCTGTAGTCAAAGACATTCTTACTCAGGATGGTCCTGATGGAAGAAGAGGTAAGTGGATTGCCACTATCTTAGAATATGACATAGAGATAAAACCCGCAAAACTCATTAAAGGTCAAGGATCAACCAGACTTATGGTTGAATCTAACTACAATGCCCTGGACATAAATTTTATTGCTCATGTAGATGATCAGGAAGAGATGGAGACTCCATTGATCAGTGAAGTCTTCTTAGATTCACCTCGGTATACAGATATTATATTTATATTACAAAACTTACAAGCTCCTCCTGGATTGTCAAGAACCAAAGCTAGATTTTTAAAACTTAAAGCAGTAAGATTTTGTATCTTAGATAATGTACTTTTTTGGAGAGTTCATAGTGGGATTTTGCTAAATTGTTTACTAAAGGAAGAAGCTGACAAAATACTTGAAGTTTCATGTAGGTGACTGTGGAGGACATTTATATTGGAAAACTACTATAGACAAGATCCTGAGAGCTGGTTTTTACTGGCCTACCCTGTTTGCTGATGTCAAAAAATATGTTACCTCATGTTATGAATGAAAAAAATTTCAGGGTAAGAAGAAATTATTACCTATCCCTTTAAAGCCTATTTCAACTGAAATTCCATTTCAACAATGGGGTTTAGACTTCATTGGTGAAATTCACCCCCCCTCTTCAGGCCAACATAAGTGGATTTTGACAGCCACTGATTATTTTACCAAGTGGATTGAAGCCATACCCTCCATGCAATCCATAGATACTATCATTATTTCCTTCCTAGAAAACAACATTCTTTCAAGATTTGGATGTCCCCAAAAGATAATTACTGATAATGTAGCAGCATTCAAATCCAAGAAAATGATTTATTTTTGCCTCAAATATGATATTACCTTAGGTAATTCCACTGCATATTACCCCCAAGGTAATGGCCTAGCTGAATCCTCAAACAAAATCCTTGTAAATATTATCAAAAAATTACTTGAAGAAAATAAAAAGACTTGGAATAAAAAGTTAGTCAATGCCTTATGGGAAGATAGACTTACTACTAAAAAATCCATTGGTACTTCACCTTACCAGCTAGTTTATGGAATGGATGTTATTTTTCCATCCTCCCTAGGTGTACCAGTGATGAAAATTATCCAATAATTACGGGTTGAAACAAATGACATCCAAAGAAGGATAAATCAAACTATTCACTTGCAACAAACAAGGGAAGAAGTTTATATTAAATCTCAAGTCATTCAGGATAAGATCAAGAAAATCTATGATAAAAAGACTAAAGAGGATGATTTTTACATAGGATATAAAGTGTTAAAATGGGATTCTAGAACAGAAGACAAAGGAAAACATGGAAATTTTGATTTTCTATGGAAAATGCCTTATGAAATTTATGGATATAGAGGTAATAATGCTTTCTTTATGAAAGAATTGAATGGAACATATCTACAAGAAGGACCAATTAATGGCAGAATGTTGAAGCACTAATACTCCCTTGACTTAACAAATAGTTAGTTTTTATTCACTTTGATCATTGTACATAGACATTGCAAAGTTTAGATTGGATTGGATGTTTCCTTAGCAAAGTTGAAGCCCAAAGAGAAGGCCCTAAGCTTTGAAAGGTAAATATCATAAGTATGAATAAGTTTCAGATATCAGAAGACATTTATAGGGTCATCATGGTCAAATTTCAAAGGCTACTAGTCTTAGAGTTCTTGATATTTCACCAGGAAATGTCATCCCCATGTGGAGCCACTGTTAAGGTCCTATAATAATAGAGTTTATAAAATTTTGAATTGACTTTGATAAGTCTTGTAAATATGTACATATTTACAAGACTTATGATGAACCATATAGGATTGGTTCAAAACGTCGATTCTATCAAAAAATGGATGTGATTAATCTGGAAGATTCTACACACAACAACACAAGTCGCAGAAGCCTCAAATCAAAAATTTTGACCCTATAAGGAAGGGAAAAATTACATGAAGTTCAAATCCTGATGCTGAACCACAGAGGATTGGTTCTAAATGTTGATTCTATCAAAAAAGGATGCGATTAATCCATAAGATTCTACACACAACAACACAAGTCGCAGAAGCTTCAAATCAACAATTTTCCCTATATGGAAGGGAAAAATTACATGAAATTCAAATCCTGATGATGAACCATAGAGGATTGGTTTGAAAAGTTGATTCTATAAAAAATGGATGTGATTAATCTGGAAGATTCTACACACAACAACACAAGTCGCAGAAGCCTCAAATCAACAATTTTGACCCTATACGGAAGGGAAAAATTACATGAAGTTCAAATCTTGATGATGAACCATAGAGGATTGGTTCGAAACATCGATTCTATAAAAAACGGATGTGATTAATCCGGAAGATTCTACACACAATATGTACATACCTTTATTTATGCAAGTTGTTTTCCCATATTTGAAAAAATGAAAAATAATAAAAAATAAAAACAGGGATAAAAAGTCCTAAAAGAAAAATCAAAGGACTTAGAAAAACATATACCCCAAAAGAAAAAAGAGATGAAAATAAGACCTGAAAGTGAGCAAGATCAAATGCCACTACCTTTAATTTTTACTACAAGAAAAATGATTATGTGCATAGTGTCAATAAATTCCATAATCCATGATCAGTTAAACAGTTTAATCTTAACTTTTCATGCTTTCAATTTCATGTTTTAGATAGAGAATAAAGATTTGTCAAACAGTTTAAACTTGAAAAATCAGTAGATAGGTAGAGAATAATGAGGAGCTCAACAGTTCAATCTGAGCCCTCGGATGAAATAAGGTAGATTTAGATAGTTTTATCCTTTTAAAAAGAATTTTTTAAGGTTGCAAGCCTAAATGTGCCTGCAAAATGAAGAAAAAATGTTAGCAATTGAAGTTGGGTAGGTAGAAAGTAGTGGAGCAAGCATGTAAATTATACATCATCGGGAAAAATCACTAATTTCCCCTCCCCTATAGGTATTCAATATTCTAAAATATTAGTCAAAAAGGCTCAGAGCATTTATCTGACTTTTGTTGGGACCGGACCCAAGGCTCTATGACTGGTTAGTTAAAAATATCGAGTTCTTACCTTAAACCCTTTTTCATCAACATTTACCCTTCATCCATACATCAAAACCCCTTTTTCCTAAGTAAAGACACATTCTTACTTACTAAAATTGTAACCAAAATAATTAACTTCATCCCTTTAAAAGCATTCTTAAAAACCCACAAAATTACATTTATTCTAAGTATTGGTGAAAGAAATATAAAGATGAGCAATGCTTGATTTTATACTATACTTAGAGTTAATATGTATTTTGTTTTATTACATTACCCTTTCATATTAACCTTTAACATACTTTTATTAAATCCCTAAGAAATGCCCTCCCATACTTATTAATTCCTTATATCTAAATACCCCCCAAAAAAACCCACTATTATAAAGTTTTGACCAAAGTCTATTATCCCATGAGTGCAAATAAAAACCCCAAGTTATAAACCCTTTGGTCTAAAAACCGTCATTATTTATGTATCCCACCCCTATAGTTTAAAAACCGTTCAAAAGGTTTAAAAAACTATATAATATAATAAACACGCCCACATATGAAACATTTTTCAAATGTTTTAAACCTAACCCTCCATCTATTATACCAAGTCTAAGGCTTAAAAACCTTGTTTAAAAGAACCTTTGTAATAATGTTTTACCCTGCCTCTATGTATAAAATGCCCGCATCTCTATATATTAGTTAAAGCCTTATATATATATTTTAAACCAAATATCCCTCCGTCTTCATATAACCTAAGTTTTGAATTAAACAAAGGCCTATTCATAAACTTCAAAACCCTTTCGCTGCATATGATAGTCTGGTCCCACTTTTTTAATCCAGTGCACCTTCTCGAACTAATCCTGACCGTTCGCATCCAATTCTCAAATCCAACGGTCGACGTCTGATATCACATAGAAAAGATGCAAGACCACCTGATAGCCAAATCCACGCGAAATGGGTGGTTTCACGCATTTCTCTCTCCTCTACGTGGCATTCCCTCATTGGATCGCATGAATTGGACTTGAAACCACTTACCACTCGTTAGCGACGCGATAATCATCGGTTTTCAAATCCTTTGCAATCTAAAACTGCCTCCCTCCAGACAAGACCTGCATTCAATGTAAATTCATACATTTTGATAAAACCTTTCGTTAAGCGTTAATTTGTTTATCTTGTGCGTTTAACCTCTGTGTTTTCTTTCCCAACTGCATAAACTTGTTCAAGCCCCTGGTACCCATTTCTATGACCAAAAACCTCCTAAATTCACCAAAATAAACCCGTAAATACTGTTAAGGAGTTGCACCTGCTCCAGATGAACTTCTGAAGGCATCAATTCGACCAAGAACTGAAAAAACCCTTTCAGAGCCGATACATGCACTAAAACATGTATTTTTCTCAGAATTCAACCTGCAACTAAATTGAAAAAACATTTTTAAAGAAAGAGAAGCATTTTTAAGTTAAGAATTTGACTAATTAAATTTCCCAAAAGTCCCAAGAACAGGCTAAACTTTGGAAAAATTTTCCCAGAAACCCTATTTGTCTACTGCACGGTATTTTCAATGAAATTTATCAATTTTTCTCAGTCTAATGATCAATTTCAAGCTCTAAAAGGTCAGAAATCCTCTACAGGTGCCCTATCTTTTGTAAATCCTTTTTTCAACCGAGTTTTCACCCTTTTTTTCAGCCAAAAAACTCTAAAAAACCCTTGTTTTCTATTTTATACCAGTTTTTAAGCCTCAAAACTTCTTTTGATAAACCTAATTGGGCATAAAATCAAAAAAGAGACTCTAGTTTTCTAAATTTTCCCAATCAAGCCTCTGCTATAGTAAAATTGCCTCTACAGACTGTTTAAACTTGCAGAAGCCAATCAAGATGCCTAAAAAACAGAGTGTAAGCAAGCCTAAAGGTTCTAAAACTCCTAAACCTACTCCTGCTATGACTCCAAATACTGCAATTGTAATCAATCCATTACAACCCCCAGTTGTTGATATTAAACACATTCTCGTTATTGATATTGACTACAAAATAGCTGATCTCATAGTTGAATTCAATCTGTTAGATATCCATAACTGGTGTTTTGAGAGGTCTTTATATGATCATGAAGAAGTTCATATTTGGGAATCCAATCTACCCAAATATGTAGTCCCTCTGACTCACCCTTGTTAAGAAATTATCAAATTATGTCACCAGTACTATATTCCTAAACAACGATCTATTGTGAATGCAAGTAAAGAAGTCTTATTTACCATCACTACAGAGTCAATAAACCAAATGTTGCAGCTTCAACCAGACCCCCAAGCAGTCCCTTTGTCTATTGAGGCCCTCACCAAAATATACATTGGCTTAGATTTTCCTAAAAGGTTCATGATTTTTCAGACTTTTATGCCCTTGCATGTTGAAATTCCCAAGTCAAATCCTCCGTATTCAACTGCCAAATTCCATGAAGGTTCAAGGCATGTAATCTCCATGATTTCCTTCATACGTGGGTATTTCACTGATATGCACACTGATGAGTCTATCCTGGGATTTCTGTCCACATTTTCTCCAGGTCAACCACCTTCAGTTATCTTTCACTATGATGGTTTCATTGCTGATAGTATTCACTATCAATTGATTAATTTATGGCTAGAAGGAGTATTTAGACATACCTCCTATCTTTTCCATATGTTTCTTTTATTCCAATCAGATAGCTTTCCAATTTCACTTCAAAAGTTGGATATAGAAGGAAAACCTCTGTCTGTTATCTTTTGGACATCCATACTTAGAAAAGAAGACATAGATTTCAGTTATTCATAGTTTGTAGAGTTATTTTTACATCCAGTAAACACCATGTTGACCAAAATAGAGAAGCCTAGAATAAGTGACGAAATGAAGAAAATATTGCGGCTATTAGAATAAAGCAAAGTTGGTGACTGGTATTTGTATGAGAAATTCACTGAAATTAGAGATTTTGGGTCAAACTTGTTTCCTTACAAGTTACCCAAACATCCATCAATGAGGATCTTTTCCTTGGAGTACATCAGGTAGATCCTAAATTCTGATTCTATTAACTTCATGGCAGACAAGAAGAAGACCCAATTCAAACTCAAAAATCAAATTGGGCCATTCATATGTAATCACAGAGATGCAGAAAAGGAAGCAGCAAATCAACTATTGGAATATAAATTTGAGGAAATTTTTCCATGGAATCATGATCCAAAAGGGATCTTAAGTAAACTAAGGGTAAAATGTAAATTGACACCCTTTATCCATGAATCAAAACTAGAGGTAGAGAATTTTGCTAATCAAATTGAGTGGGTTGAAAATACTTTAACAGAGGCAGTAAAGCAAAGGAATACTAGTCACACTTTGGAAATTGCCAAAAAATTGGAGACATCCACTAAGAGAATCAGAGAAGAGGGAGCTTGTATTGTAGAGACTACAACAGAAACAAATTTTAGGATCATTTACAACAAAAGGCCAAAATTATATGCATCAGCTAAAGGTAAAGTGAGAATAGATGTTGAAGAAATAGAACCCTTCAATACCAACACTGATTTACTAGAGACAAAGGTAGCTACTGTAGTTATCAGTAAGCCAAATCAGAATGAAGAACAACTAAATAATGAAGATACATAGATAATGGAAAAGTAACAAATTATGGAGGATTATTCCTCACATTCGGCTGAGGAAAAGGATTTGGATATTAAGGAGAAATACAAGAAAATCAAATCAAAGAATGAGGAAATCAAAACTTAAATATATTCTCAGTTCTTAAAGAAAAAACCAGGTAATCAAAATAGATTCCTATCAACATTTGATTATTTAACTAAAAAATTGATTATGTCGGTATTACAACCCATAGTATCAGTGCCAAAGACAGTTGTTGACTATAAGAAAGTTGATATGGAAGTAGCTACAGACAAAATCCATGAATTAGATCAAATTGTGTTTCATAGGAAAACCTCAGAGATGTTGTATTCTACAGTCACAACAAATTCTATTAGTGCTCATAAGCTTCAAAATACCATCTCTAATATGCAAGATCAAATGAAGATGGATAAAGCTTCATTATATGCAAAGGATCTAAGGATAAAAGCCTTAGAATATTTAGTATTATAGGTAGGATATGATCCTACAAACATCAAAGCAGCAGAAGCATTGGTAAAGAAGAAAACTGAGGATATAGCTTCCTTGAGGAAAAAACTCAAACTTCCTCAAAGTGAGCATCCTCAGACAAAGGAAGTATTACAGGAACAAAAGGAAAAATATGAAATGATGAGTTTAATACTTCAACTGACAGCTCAGATTAAGGAAATGGAACTACATATGGACAAAATTGTCCAGGAAAAGGAGATAGTAAAAGAACCAGTGATTCCTACAGTCATCCCAGTCATCACTGTAGCAGTGCCTTCAACTTTAGGAGAAAATTTTGCACCCAAAGAACCACTGGCCACTGCAGTGCCAGTGACTTCTTCAACAACTTCAGCAACTGAATCCTCTACAACAGTATTGCCACCTACAGATGAAAGTAGTCAACTAGCAAAAGCACTGGAAGAGATGTCTTTGAAGACAAATGAAATTAACAAGTTGACAAAGATGATTGAAAATATTAAGAAAAAAAACAAATCAACTCATATAGATGCTAAAATACATGAAAAAAATGCAAACAGATTGAGTGAAGAGGTAAGGAAGTTACAAAAAAAAATTTACTCTCAAGGATCAAATATCATACATAAAAAATTAACTATGGAATAATGTAATTGAAGCCATCCATGATGTATGGCCTTCAATTCAGGTAATTTTTGAGTAGAGAGAGTTATTATTGGCAGCCCAAGCAGAGATCCAAAAGGCAATAGCTGATTTAGCTGATAAACCAGAACAGGTTGTAAGATTAATCAATTTCCTCAACAGAAAGAATAGACAGGAATTGAAAGAACTAAAAATAAATGACAGGACATCAATTATCCTAGAAATTAGGAAATTTACCACCAAAAGAAATTTAATGAGGCAGCTTGAAGAGAAATGTGAAGGTATGAATACTGCTATAACCAGATTCATGGTTAAGTTCACCAATTTAAGACAAAAAGGACTTCTTGATATCATAGTTATTAATGTTAAGTTAATGCCTCAAAATGATTATGACAAGAAGATAAGATAATATGCCAAGGAGCAGGTGAATAAGCCAATAGGTCAAGGCATTCCTACAGGAAAAGTATTGCTAAAAAGTTTTGAAGATTGGTTTTATTTAAAATATGAGATCAAACACCTATTTGTCATCAAACCCACATTTTCTAGATATACTAAAGCTGATGAGAATTTTAGGAAACTAAAAAATATCCAAATTCCTAAAAATTAGGATTGGCAAGCATTTACTGATTTATTATGAAGAATGAAAGGCAAACAAATGAAGAGGAAAAAATTTCTTTGTTGATTTCACGGTCAAAACAGATTTTACAGCAGTAAAGCAGTTTGACTGAAGGTAAAGAGTATCCGAAATGAAAAAGTATCAGTAAGAAAGAGTATCAGTGAGAAAGAGTATTAGTGAAGGTAGCTTAGATTCTAAAGAATATCTAAAGAGCCAGCAAAGAGGACACATAAGCAGCCACCTGCTTCTTATCATAAAACAGTTTCTATTCCTTTTGAATAAAATAGGACAGCTTGCTGATTTGTTAAGCAGCTGTCACTATTATTGTTGTAAGATATTTTATTTTCCTAAGTTAATTCCTAGAAGTCATCTAGGATATTTTTTCAAACATTATGTATAAATACTTCACTCTTTTGAAGTATTTTTGTGTGGAATAAAATTGTTGGAGATTACTATAGATATTTTGTTGACTTGAAGGCTTTGGATTTCGATTTTGAGTAGCAGACTGGATCAACTATTTCGCTTCATACTTCAGGATCCCTATGATAGTCTATCTAGAGTGAAGTACTCTCTAAAAATTCTCATTGTTATTCTTCTTTGTTACATGCATACATTTGTGTTTTAATTCTAAATATGAATGTATAACTAGGAGTATTACTATAGGACATGTTAATAGCACCCTATTTTTAACTAGTTATTTTCTTTGTTTTATTCTGATTTCCGATGTAGGGAAACCTTAATTTCTCGCTCTCCCATTTGACCTCTATCTACTACTTCCCTTTTCCAGATCAAAGGATCCTTAAGTTCCCTTTATCCCGATCATACCATCTCAAAAACCAAATTTCCAAGATCTCCAAGGGTTATCTATCTTGCCCTCATGACATTTGACATTTTAGGCCTTGATCCTAGTTCTGTTAGCTTGAATTAGACTCCATAACCCAATGGACAAGTATATTTCCCTCTATCTATCCCTCCAAGTGAAATTTTCCCACCAAATCCAACAAAACCAAACCAAAATTTCACTTTCATAGCTAGCCTAATATTCACAAATTAAAACGAAGTTAAAATTTAAAGAGAGATCCCTCTCTAAACCCTAGGAAGGCTATATCATAGAGTTTGAAGTAGGTTTGTGGTTACCTCTAGTATTCTTTGACTAAAAACCAAAATCCCACAACTTAAGAAATTACTAGAGTAATAACATGCTGGGCACTCTAAGAGGAAGTGATTTTCATCCTCAATGTTCATATTCTCACAGAGATGGCAGATCCTTTCCATCCATGGTGTTTTAGGAACTGTCCAACGACCTATTTCACTATGGAGCTCATGAGAGTTCGTTCTAATCTTGGCTATATTTATTTTTTTCTTTGAACTAGTTAAAACAGAGAGATACTTTTGATCTTCTAAGGTGGGGTTGATGACCTCCTTATAATACCTTAATTTTGTTTTAGCTGTTAGATCTTTCTCACACCACATTTTTTCTTTGAACTTAGAAGTAAGAATTTTTTTAATGTTATTGATGTTTTGCAACGCAACATTTTCGTCGATCTCCCAATGGTTTAACCAGTCCCTTGGTGTCTTTATACCAACCTCGTTTAATCCTTAGGTGGTTTTGGCTGGAATTTAAAGCTAGCTTAGGAAGTCTATGGTCTCCTATGATATTGAGCTTGTGCTTGTACTACAAAAGCCTAGTCATAGCTAAGCTCTCAATAGGAGAAAGACACACACACACACACAAAAAATACATTTTCAAAGAATAAACAAAAGACATCATTCGTTTTTTTTTAAATTAAAAAAATTAAAAATTTCTAAAAACTTAAAAATAAAAAATAATAATAACACATTTTTCTTAAATTAAAATTAAAATTAAAAATAACATTCAATTTAAAAAAAAAAATGTAAATTAAATTAAAAAAAAAATTAAAAAGAATTTAAAAAGAAAAAATTAATAGAAAAATTAATTAAGAAAAATAATAATAATAATAATAAATTGTTGTTTTATGGCCACCCCAGACATCGCAGGGTTCGGCCACCGAGTGGCGAGAGAGCTGGCAGCTCTCCCGTAGCCCATCAGCCCATCCCTGCGGCCCCAAGGGCGGCAAGGGTCAACCCTTGCTATCCTGGCAGTTGTGGTGCTCGGCCGACGAATGGCAGGAAAGCTGCGATCTCTCTCGTCGCCTGCCAGTGGAGCGTCGCAGCCCCCATGGCGATCATGGTCAAACACATTTGTTTTTTAATTTTTTTTAAATAATTTTATTATTATTATTATTATTATTATTATTATTATTATTGTTATTTCATAAATTTAATTTAATATTTTTTTTCAATTTATTTCATATTTTTAGTTTTTTTGTTTTTTTTAATTTTATTTTTAAATTTTATATTAAAAAATGTTTTTTTTACTATTTAAAAAAAATATATTTTTTTATTTTTATTTTTTTAAATTAATAAAAAAATTGATTTTTGTTATGTTTTTTTTTTAATCTAAAAATGTATTTTTCATATATTTCCATATATATATTTTTAATTTAAATTATTATTTAAATTTTCTTTTTAAATATTAATTTTTTTTCGATTAAATTTTTATTATTTATTTTTTTTCTTTTTAAATTAAATTTTCTTTTTAATTTAAATTTGTAAAGTTTAATTATTTTTTTATTTTTTTATTTTTATTTTTAATTTTAACTAATTTTAATTTTTTTATTTTAATTTTTTTATTTTATCATTTTTTAAAATTATACGGTTTATCATCATCATCATCATTACTAATTTTAATATCTTGAAAAAATAAAAAAATTTGTTTGTTTTTTGGTTAACTTTTATTTTTTTCCTTAAATTGTGTGTTTTTTTTAATTTTTCCTTTTTTAATTTTATTTTTGAAATTTTTTCTTTCTATTTGTTTCTTATTTTTAATTAATTTATTTATTTTTTACAAGTGATATTTTATCTTTAATACTATGCCTAAAAATCATTGGAATTTCATTTTCATAAACGTGATATTTTATCTTAATTTCATCCTTGGATTTCTAAGGCTTTTCAGAGACATAATAATAGATTATCTTTAATACCATGCCTTAAAATCGTTGGAATTTGAAGACTTGATATTTGATCTTTAATGTTATGTTTATCGTTGAAATTTTAAGGTTTTTTCAAAGGCATGATATTTTATCTTTAATGTCATTATTAAAAATTGTTGACAATTTACCCCGAAAAGAAAAAAAAACCTTATTCCAACATTAACACTTTTCATTTTCAAGGTGTTTTTTGCACACAAAAAATTGATGATGTTATTCCAACATCAACACTTTTCGTTTTCAAGTTGTTTTTTAGACACACAAAGTTGGCGATGTTATTCCACCATCAACACTTTTTGTTTCTAGGGTGTTTTTCCAATCCTTTTTACAAGAAAAAAATTTCTTTTTAGCATAATTTTAAAAAATGTTAAAATTTGACCCAAAAAAATCCGTTATGGAAGACACACTTTTCGTTTTTGGGTTGTTTTTTCATGTTTTTTGAGTTTTTTTGGGCTAGAGTTTTCGTTTTCAAGTAATAGTTCTCGTTTTGAGGTAACTGTGTTACACTGAAAGGGTTCTGTGAAAGGGAGGAGCTGGTGACACTTTTACCTAACAGGGTGAGTCTCAGGCAAGGTGTCATTATGGTGCTCCACGATGGTGGCACTGATGCCTGGAATTTTGGGGTAAAACCATACAATGATGGCCCTATATTCTTGAAACAATGTCGTGTATGATGCCACCTCCTCTTCAGAGCATGTTTCCCCTAGCAAGATCTCTTCGACTGTGCCAATTTTGTTTGAAATATCGACCTTAATGGTAGATGAAATATTTGAAATGTTTTCGTCCTCGAATGCATCTAGCGGTGGGATGGGATTTTTAAACCAATCTACCTATCCTCAAGGCAGGAAATATTTTGATTCAATGTTGCAAATACCGTGTCTAGGTGTGTGTGTGTGTAGGTACAAATGATTTTTTAGGTAGAAATAACGAATGATGTTGCATGGAAAATTTAGGTTATCCCATGGCCTCTAGAATACCTTCATCTGAGTAAAAAATATTATCTAATGTTGAATTGCATTGTGTGAGTTCGTGAGGATGGAGTTCAAGCCTGGCTATCATGGTCAACAAGCAAGAATATGATTATGTGGTTGATGTCATAGAACCTAGTGAAGTTCACAATGTGTTTATTGGATGGGTCTATAACATCGAGGGTGGTACCACTAGTGTGGTGGATTTAGCAGTCTCGACACAAAAAAATGGTGAGAAAACAACACGAATCCTTATTCCGATGGCTTAGGAAATTAATCGTATGTGATGTCGCGTGATGTCAGCATTAGGTGGTAGTAGAATTCCGTAATGGTGGATTGATAATGAGTGGGGGTAGTTCTTGCAACCTTGTTGGTATCTAAGGGGAAAAAGTATCTTCCTCGATAATAGGTTGACGCTGAATTCTAAGATTCCTAAATGTTTGTAACACATGCCATGTCTCGGAACTATGAGAGTTGCTAATGAAAATGTTGCACATAGAAATTTTGCTAGTATAATGGATTCTGTGGGTGTTGGTATTTCTCATTGTATGAGATGACGACGCATGGTCGATGTCGTGAGATGTGGAAGTTTTTGGTTCTGCGAATCTCTAGATATTATTATCGGCATGACGTACTTTCCCAATATTAGTTTTTCTTAATTCCACTCTCACTACTTGAAAACATGCAAGGTATTAATAATTCCACATATGATGTGCTTGAGAGAAGAAGTGAAGTTTATGGCATGAGCATGTAGCACAGGTGATGTGAGTAGGTCGTTGAATATGGATCACGAAGCGGAAGATGTCTCTAAAATTTCCCAATTCTCGACATTGATTAACCATATGGTTTGGTCTATCGCATAGGGCGCATTTGTGGGGTGATTTTGACTATCCTGCCTCTGGTCATTTTACCTTTTTTGTAGATCCTTACCAATGATGTTGGGAGGTAACCTTTTGGTGGTTTTCTCGTTGAACTGTTGGTGTTGTTTTTTCCTCGAACACAGATAAGACAGACCTACATGCTTCATCCCCTATTGATGTGGCATTATCTAGGTGATGGTTATCTGGCTCAACTAACGCTAAGTTCTCAGCAATAAATCGAGACATGAAATCCATTGTTTGGGGAAGCAAGAAACGTGGGGGAAAATCGAGTATGATGGTTTCCTAAAAAAAATTGGAAACTATGACGCCTACATCTGGGGCTCTTGCTCGATGTGACCTGTAGGTTAGGGTCATTCCTCCTAAATTCCCATAAATCATCATAGTAGTTAATCAAATGGTCTACTGCGTCACATAAGGTGCACAACGAGGCAGGTGTTTCTAAATCAAGTTTCCTCCTTCTTTGGCGAGAGGTTTTGTGAGAGGTATATGAGCATGACGTTTTCTCCTCAATCACATAAAAAAAAAGTTAGTTCCATCGTCAACCAACAATTTGGCAGTTACAGATAGAGTTACAGTATTAGATTTAACGATTGAACTTAATGCATCTTGATATCGAGGGATTTTTGGGAAATGATAAGTGTAATTCCCGTATTACGTACATATAGTGCATGCATGGTTAGTACACAATGCCTTGTTATGTGCGGGCGTGGCCTTTTCTCCAACATGTGGAGTTGGGGTCACTGGAATTCTTGGGGCATGCATAAGAGTTATTAGATCATCTAACTCGAGGCAGATATCGGTATGGTTCCCGAATAATTCACACAAATAAAAAGGTACAAGTGCTCTTGGGGTCTCTGCCTTTTTACCTTTTGTCTTGCCCCTCTTGTTGGCACTAGCTGTTGTTAATGCAGATGATTCTTTAATTTATGGAGGCCTTGTTAGGGGGTATAAGGTTGATGCTTGTATAGGTGATACCTGAGTTTTCTGACATGGCCACGGGGGCTAAATACCAGACCGGTATTGTGAGAGGCATATTTGGCAATGTGAGTGTTGTCATAATTTGGTGCGAGACAAAACCAGGTGGAGGGTATAAGAAGGGAGTTTGGAAAATAGTATATGCTAGGAATTTAGAGTCAAAATATGCAACACTCATGGTGTCTGGAACTAGTTCCTGACTCGGTGGGGTTTTTGCTGAACTCATCATACACACCGGATCTCCTATAACTGTCAATATATCTTCCAACAATGGGAGGTCTCTAGGTGCAAGTGGAAGGTGATGGTAAACATGGTCCAGTAGAGAACTTTTGAGGTCTAAAATGGGCCTCTCAAGAAAAATATAGAACCAAATAAACTTTATAAGAACCAATAGGATTACCAAATAAAATTTATAAGAACCAATAGGATTCAACAAGATGATGTCAACCATGGTTGATGATTCACCATTTTTGGGGTAAAAAAGTAAAAAATATTAAAAAATAATAAAATAATAAAACTACTTTTTCAGCTTGTATTTTCAACTTTCCTTCCTAAGGTTTTACTCAAATTTCGAGTGGTAGTACTCGTTGGATTGAAAATTTAATTCCTCATACAAGTAGTACCTTTTTTTCATACTTTCGATGGACCCTACTACACGAAAAATTAGACATACATGAAAAAACGTGATTTCAATCACATTTTTCATGTATTTCTCATTTTCATGTATTTCTCATTTTCATGTAGCGTGGTCTATCAAAAGTGTGCAACATGGCTTCTCCTTGGATGAGGAATCCAATTATGCATCCAAATACTTTTCCTACTCGAAATTTGTCTAAACCTATAGGGAGATTAGTTGAAAATACAAGTTTAAAAAATATTTTTTATTTTTTCGCTCTAAAATTTTATGATGTAATCTAATCTTATTTTATTATTTCTGCTATTATTTTATAATTTCCTTACGAGGCCCATTTTATACCTGAAAATTCCCCTAATTAATGGACATAATGGACCATATGGTTTATTTCAGTTAAATGATCTCGGGATATGTAAAGCTTCTGGAGGAAGCCTATCATGCCGAGTTAAGAGAGATACCTTAAATGTTAATTGGCACTAAGGGAATGATTTTGGGGTGAAACCGTGAAGTTGGTTTACACTTTTGTGAGAATCGGGGGCGGAAAATTTTTTTCGGCAATAGTTCGGTCGAACTTTTTAGAAAGTTCGACCGAACTATTAGATAGTTTGACCGAACTTTATGAGAAAGTTCAGCCGAACTCGTTCTTCCGTTTAGATTGACGGCACATTGATGGCATGAGCAAACATAATTTTTGCCAAAGATTGGAAAACCGGCAACAACAGTTCGGCCAAACTTTTAAAATAGTTCGGCCGAACTATTTCTTATAAATATATCGCCCGCAAATTTTATTCTTTTCACGCGTCTTTGTTTCTTCTGCTCTGTTGCTTCATGCATATTTGTATCTACTGCTCTGTTGCTTTGAATTTGTTGAATTGCTGCTCTAGTGCTGCTTCACGCGTCTCTATTTCTTCTGCTCTGTTGCTCCACGCATCTTTGTTTCTTCGGCTCTGTTGCTTCGGGTTCATTGAATTGCTATGGCGCTGCTACTAGCTCTGGCACTTCTTCCATTCTGTTGCTGATGATCTGCGGCCACATTAAGTGAACCATCCAGGTAAGAAGCTCTTTCTATTTTTTATCGTTATGGTTTTCTGTAGTGAATTGTTTGATTGTTATCTTAAATTATATTTTCTGATATAATTAACATTTTTTTTGTTGTGTTGCTTTTATTTTGTCGAATTGCTCTGGTGTTGCTGCTTCTCTGGCACTGATGCTGCTCTGTTGTTGGTCATCTGTGGCGACGTTAAGAAAACCACCAGGTAATCAGCTCATATCCTTCTATTATTGGTAGTTATAGTTTTATGGAGTGTTCATAAATCATAACTTTCATAAATCATAATATACTCATAGGTACACATCATCATTTTCATACTACGAGTATCACTAGCATACTATCATACATTACTATTTCCATAGCACTGATGTCTCTGTCTTTAGTTTGAGATGGGGAAATTATTTTATCCGTCCTCCATGCACCCACTCCTTATTCTCGGCTTCAGTTAGTTTTCCTCTCGGCTGAAGCCCTCTATCAGCTAAAGATTACCTCCCACCCAATAAGTCACTTAGGGGCAGAGCCACGTCAAAATGAGCTCCAAAGGGGAAGGGGCCCGACGCATCTCGTATTACCTGCTGTCTATCTCAGCATGTGCTTTAAGAATATAGTTCCTTCAAGTGTATCTTTCTCTTTCTCTGTAACGTGGTATAACAAGTAAGTAGAAGTTATTTTATCACTTAAATTGCACCTTAGATCACTGTTAAACTCACATATCACTGGAATATAACTGAGAATATAAGTGATATCAGAATCCAAGATCATTTTATATAAATCATTCATACTACATAAATCAGTCATACTACAAGTATCACTGGCATACTGTCATACATTACTATTTTCCATAGTACTGATGTATTTACATATCACTGTTATAAGTTATTTTATCACTTAACTTGCACCTTAGTTCACTGTCAAACTTGCATCACTGGAATATCGCTCAGAATATAAGTGATATCAGAATCCAAGATCAATGTATATAAATCACTGCCAAATTTTACAAAAAAATTATGTTTTCATGTTGGTATTTAACAAGTGGTTGCAGTTCTTAGGTTACAATATGTGTTAGAGACTTGTAGTATGCATTCAAGGTCATGTGCCCAATTTTTCAAATAGATTATAGAATCTATATATTAGAAACTCGAAACTTGAAACCTGCCAAATTTGACAAAAATTTTAAGTTTGCAGTTTGGTATGCAACAAGTGGTTACAGTTCTTAGGTTACAATATGTGTTAGAGAATTGTAGCATGCAATCAAGGTCATGTTCCCAATTTATCAAATAGATTATAGAATCTATATATTAGAAACTCGAAACTTGAAACTTGCAAAATTTTACAAAAAATTTAAGTTTGTAGTTTGGTGTGCAACAAGTGGTTACAGTTCTTAGGTTACAATCTATGTTAGATACTTTTAGTAATTAGTCAAGTTCATGTGCCCAATTTATCAAATATATTATCAAATCTATATATTAGAAACTCAAAACTTGAAACCTACCAAATTTTACAAAAAATTTAAGTTTGCAGTTTGGTATGAAACAAGTGGATATAGTTCTTAGGTTACAATATGTGTTAGAGACTTATAGTATGCAGTCAAGGTCATGTTCCCAATTTATCAAATATATTATAGAATCTATATATTAGAAACTCGAAACATGAAATTTGTAAATATCAGTTAGTTTAGAAGCTCAAAACTCGAAACTTGAAAGTTGTAAATTTATATTGATCCCTTGTTTTCATTTATATCATAGAACCATTTCCATATTTACACAAATATCATAACTGATTATTTATTAGACTACATATCTTCATATAGAACTTGCAAATAGTATGGTGGAAATGTGGATCTCATGACTCTTCATAATGTACAATGACTCATTCCATATTATTCATAGATCAAATGTCATTAAATACAAGAATTATCATAATGTACAATGATTCATTCCATATTCATTTTTAGATTCGTTCCATATTCATTTAAAAGAATTAATTACTATGTATTCCACTTCTACTCTAGATAGAGAAAGTAATGACTCTTTCTTGCTTAACCATGCAACCAAAGACTCTTCTAAGTAGAATTATACATTGTCCAAGTAATGACTCTTTCTTTCTTAAACATGTAACCAAAGACTCTTCTAAGTAGAATTATACATTGTCCACTTGTACTTTTCATGTCATCCACACAAGCCTAGTTGAATCTCTCTGTGTTCAATGTAAATTTCTCACCTTTTGGGTACTATAGTCCATTTTTTTTAGTCTCTTTCACTTGTATCTTAATATCTATTTGTTGGTAATCGATGACTATTATATTGAAATATTCCAACTAATATAAATTCCAAAATTATATCTAGTGTAAACCTTGTTATGTATATCAAGCTTCCTATCATATATATGTAAAGGTTATGATCAACATCACCTCATTCATCATCCATCATCTGATCAAATTGATTTGATAAAAACACATTAGCCAATAAACAAACCATTGAAACCAAAAGTGATTTGATAGTTCTATAGGTAGAGTTTGTAAAGGGCCAAGTAGCCTTTGGATCTCATATTTTATGAAAGGTGACATATCCAGTAAGTGCCTCTATAGTCAATCTCTGGAATAGATCTAAATAGAAGTTTTTCATTTTCATATCCATGGTCTCAAACACTGAGAGAGAAAAAACCTTTTATATTCAACATGTAAAAAACAAATTAGCCATAAAAGTTTCCCATTGAAACCATAACTGATTAGTTACTAGACTACATATCTTCATATAGAACTTGCAAATAGTATGGTGGAAATGTGGATCTCATGACTCTTCATAATGTACAATGATTCATTACATATTATTCATAGATCAAATGTCATTAAATACAAGATTTATCATAATGTACAATGATTCATTCCATATTCATTTTTAGATTCATTCCATATTCATTTAAAAGAAGTAACTACTATGTATTCCACTTATACTCTATATAGAGAAAGTAATGACTCTTTCTTGCTTAACCATGCAACCAAAGACTCTTATAAGTAGAATTATACATTGTCCAAGTAATGACTCTTTCTTGCTTAAACATGCAACCAAAGACTCTTCTAAGTATAATTATACATTGTCCACTTGTACTTTTCATGTCATCCACACAAGCCTAGTTGAATCTCTCTATGTTGTCAATGTAAATTTATCCCCTTTTCAGTAGTATAGTCCATTGTTTGTAGTCTCTTTCACTTGTATCTTAATATCTTTTTGTTGGTAATAGATGACTATTATATTTAAATATTCCAACTAATATAAATTAAAAAATTATATCTAGTCTAAACCTTGTTATGTATATCAAGCATCCTATCATATAGATGTAAAGGTTATGATCAATATCACCTCATTCATCATCCATAATCTTATCAAATTGATTTTATAAAAACACATTAGCCAGTAAAAAAACCATTGAAACCAAAAGTGATTTGATAGTTCTATAGGCAAAGTTTGTAAAGGGCCAGGTAGCCTTTGGATCTCATATTTTATGAAAGGTGACATATCTAGTAAATGCCCCTACAATCAATCTATGGAATAGATCTAAATAGAATTTTTTCATTTTCATATCCATGGTCTCAAACACTGAGAGAGAAAAAACCTTTTATATTCAACATGTAAAACACAAATTAGCCATAAAAGTTTCCCATTGAAACCATAACTGATTAGTTATTCGGCTACATATCTTCATATAGAACTTGCAAATAGTATGGTGGAAATGTGGATCTCATGACTCTTCATAAAGTACAATGATTCATTCCATATTATTCATAGATCAAATGTCATTAAATACAAGATTTATCATAATGTACAATGATTCATTCCATATTCATTTTTATATTCATTCCATATTCATTTAAAGGAAGTAACTACTATGTATTCCACTTCTACTCTAGATAGAGAAAGTAATGACTCCTTCTTGCTTAACCATGCAACCAAAGACTCTTCTAAGTAGAATTATACATTGTCCACTTGTACTTTTCATGTCATCCACACAAGCCTAGTTGAATCTCTCTATGTTGTCAATGTAAATTTCTCATGTTTTGGGTACTATAGTCCATTGTTTGTAGTCTCTTTGACTTGTATCTTAATATCTGTTTTTTGGTAATATATGACTATTATATTGAAATATTCCAACTAATATGAATTCCAAAATTATATCTAGTCTAAACCTTGTTATGTATATCAAGCTTCCTATCATATAGATGTAAATTTTATGATCAACATCACCTCATTCATCATCCATCATCTTATCAAATTTATTTTATAAAAACACATTAGCCAATAAACAAAAAATTAAAACCAAAAGTGATTTGATAGTTCTATAGGCAGAGTTTGTAAAGGGCCAGGTAGCCTTTGGATCTCATATTTTATGAAAGGTGACATATCCAATAAATGCCCCTACAGTCAATCTTTGGAATAGATCTAAATAGAAGTTTTTCGTTTTTATATCCATGGTCTCAAACAATGAGAGAGAAAAAACCTTTTATATTCAACATGTAAAACACAAATTAGCCATAAAAGTTTCCCATTGAAACCAAAAGTGATTTGATGAAAAACATAGGTTTTAACCTAAGACTAAATGCCCCTACAACCAATCAATCTTTGGAAAAGTTTTAGATATAGAATTTTTTCATTTTCATATCCATGGTCTCAAACAATGAGAGAGAAAAAAACCTCTTATATTCAACATTTAAAACACAAATTAGCCATAAAAGTTTTCCATTGAAACCAAAAGTGATTTGATAGAAAACATAGGTTTTAACCTAAAAGTAAATGCCCCTACAGTCAATCAATCTCTGGAATAGTTTAAAATATTTAAGTTTTTCATTTTCATATCCATGGTCTCAAACAATGAGAGAGAAAAAAACCTTTTATATTCAACATGTAAAACAAAAATTAGCCATATAAGTTTCCCATTGAAACCAAAAGTAATTTGATACAAAACATAGGCTTTAACCTAAGAGTAAATGCCCCTACAGTCAATCAATCTCTGGAAAAGTTTTGAATATAGAAGTTTTTCATTTTCATATGCATGGTCGCAAACAATGAGAGAAAAAACTTTTTATATTCAATGTATGTAAAACACAAATTAGCCACATTTGGAATAGTTTTAAATATAGAAGTTTTTCATTTTCATATCCATGGTCTCAAAAAATGAGAGAAAAAAACATTTTATATTCAATGTATGTAAAACAAAAACTAGCCACATCTCTAGAATAGATCTAAATAGAATTTTTTCGTTTTCATATCCATGGTCTCTAACAATGAGAGAGAGAAAAAAAACCTTTTATATTCAATATGTAAAACACAAATTAGCCATAAAATTTTCCCATTGAAACCATAAGTGATTTGATAGAAAACATAGGTTTTAACCTAAGAGTAAATGCCCCTACATATAGAAGTTTTTCATTTTCATATCCATGGTCTCAAACAATGAGAGAAAAAACATTTTATATTCAATGTATGTAAAACAAAAATTAGCCATATTTCTAGAATATATCTAAATAGAAGTTTTTCATTTTTATATCCATGGTCTCAAACAATGAGAGAGAAAAAAACCTTTTATATTCAACATGTAAAACACAAATTAGCCATAAATGTTTCCCATTGAAACCAAAAGTGATTTGATACAAAACATAGGTTTTAAACAAAGAGTAAATTCCCCTACCGTCAATCTCTGGAATAGTTTTAAATAGAAGTTTTTCATTTTCATGTAAAACAAAAATTATCCATAGCAGTTTCCCATTGAAACCATACGTGATTTGATACAAAAAATAGGTTTTAACATAGGTTTTAACCTAAGAGTCAATGTATGTAAAACAAAAATAAGCGATAGCTCTAGAGAATCTAGATCTAAATAGAAGTTTTTCATTTTCATATCCATGGTATCAAACAATGAGAGAGAAAAAACCTTTTATCTTCAACATGTAAAACACAAATTAGCCATAAAAGTTTCCCAATGAAACCAAAGGTGATTTGATACAAAACATATAGGTTTTAAAACCTAATCTACTAAATTCCCCTACATTCAATCTTTAGAATAGATCTAATTAGAAGTTTATCATTTCCATATCCATGGTAGTTTTATAGGCAGAGTCTGTAAAGGGCAAAGTAGCCTCTGGATCTCATCTTTTATGAAAGCTGACATGTCTAGTAAATGCCCCTACAGTCAATCTCTAGAATAGATCTAAATTCTCCTATAGTCAACATGTATATAGTATTTAGAAACAAAAATTAATTTGATACAAAACATAGTTTTTAACCAAGTATATAGTTTTTCATTTTCATATCCATGTTCTCAAACAATGAGAGAGAAAAAACATTTTATATTCAACATGTAAAACACAAATTAGCCATAAAAGTTTCCCAATGAAACCAAAAGTAATTTCATACAAAACATATGGGTTTTAAAACCTAATCTAGTAAATTACCCTAAATTCAACCTTTAGAATAGATCTAATTAGAAGTTTTTCATTTTCATATCCATGGTAGTTCTATAGGCAGAGTCTGTAACGGGCCACATAGCCTCTGGATGTCATATTTTATGAAAGGTGACATATCTAGTAAATGCCCCTACATTCAATCTCTGGAATAGATCTAAATTCCCCAACAGCCAACATGTATATAGTATTTAGAAACAAAAAGTAATTTTATACAAAACATATTTTTTAACCAAGTATATAGTTTTTCATTTTCATATAAATGTTCTCAAACAATAAGACAGAAAAAACCTTTTATATTCAACATGTAAAACACAAATTAGCCATAAAAGTTTCCCATTGAAACCAAAAGTGATTTGATAGAAAACATATAGGTTTTAAAAGATATTATAGTAAATTCCCCTACATTCAATCTTTAGAATAGATCTAATTATAAGTTTTTCATTTTCATATCCATGGTAGTTCTATAAGCAGAATCTGTAAAGGGCCAGGTAGCCTCTGGATCTCATCCTTTTTGAAAGGTGACATATCTAGTAAATGCCCCTACAGTCAATCTCTGGAATAGATCTAAATTCCCCTACAGTCAACATGTATATAGTATTTAGAAACAAAAATTAATTTGATACAAAACATATTTTTTAACCAATTATATACCTTTTCATTTTCATATCCATGTTCTCAAACAATGAGAGAGAAAAAACCTTTTATATTCAACATGTAAAACATAAATTAGCCATAAAAGTTTCCCATTGAAACCAAAAGTGATTTGATACAAAACATATAGGTTTTAAAACCTAATCTAGTAAATGCTCCTACTTTCAATCTTTAGAATAGATCTAATTAGAAGTTTTTCATTTTCATATTCATGGTAGTTCTATAAGCAGAGTCTGTAAAGGGCCAGGTAGCCTCTGGATATCATATTTTATGAAAGGTGACATATCTAGTAAATGCCCCTACAGTCAATCTCTGGAATAGATCTAAATGCCCCTACAGTCAACATGTATATATTATTTAGAAACAAAAAGTAATTTGATACAAAACATAGTTTTTAACCAAGTATATAGTTTTTCATTTTCATATCCATGGTCTCAAACAAAGAGAGAGAAAAAACCTTTTATATTCAACATGTAAAACAAAAATTAGCCATAAAATCTTCCCATTGAAACCAAAAGTGATTTGATACAAAACATATATAGATTTGAAAACTTAATCTAGTAAATGTCCCTACATTCAATCTTTAGAATAGATCTAATTAGAAGTTTTTCATTTTAATATCCATGGTAATTCTATAGGCAGAGTCTGAAAAGGGCCAGGTAGCCTCTAGATCTCATCTTTTACGAAAGGTGACATATCTAGTAAATGCCCCTACATTCAATCTCTAGAATAGATCTAAATGCCCCTACAGTCAACATGTATATAGTATTTAGAAACAAAAATTAATTTGATACAAAACATAGTTTTTAACCAATTATATAGTTTTTCATTTTCATATCCATGGTCTCAAACAATGAGAGAGAAAAAACCTTTTATATTCAACATGTAAAACACAGATTAGCCATAAAATTTTCCCATTGAAACCAAAAGTGATTTGATACAAAACATATATAGGTTTTAAAACCTAATCTAGTAAATGCCCATACATTCAATCTTTAGAATAGATCTAATTAGAAGTTTTTCATTTTCATATCCATGGTAGTTCTATAGGCAGAGTTTGTAAAGGGCCAGGTAGCCTCTGGATCTCATCTTTTATGAAAGGTGACATATCTAGTAAATGCCCCTATAGTGAATCTCTGGAATAGATCTAAATACCCCTACAGTCAACATGTATATAATATTTAGAAACAAAAATTAATCTGATACAAAACATAGTTTTTAACCAAGTATATAGTTTTTCATTTTCATATCCATGTTCTCAAACAATAAGAGAGAAAAAACCTTTTATATTCAACATGTAAAACACAAATTAGCCATAAAATTTTCCCATTGAAACCAAAAGTGATTTGATACAAAACATATAGGTTTTAGAACCTAATCTAGTAAATGCCCCTACATTCAATCTTTAGAATAGATCTAATTAGAAGTTTTTCTTTTCATATCCATGGTAGTTCTATAGGCTGAGTCTGTAAAGGGCCAGGTAGCCTCTGGATCTCATCTTTTATGAAAGGTGACATATCTAGTAAATGCCCCTACAGTCAACATGTATATGGTATTTAGAAAAAAATATATTGATACAAAAGATAGTTTTTAAAGAAGTATATAGTTTTTCATTTTCGTATCCATGGTCTCAAACAATGAGAGAGAAAAAACCTTTTATATTCAACTTGTAAAACACAAATTAGCCATAAAATTTTCTCATTGAAACCAAAAGTGATTTGATACAAAACATATATAGGTTTTAAAACCTAATCTAATAAATGCCCCTACATTCAATCTTTAGGATAGATCTAATTATAAGTTTTTCATTTTCATATCCATGGTAGTTCTATAGGCAGAGTCTGTAAAGGGCCAGGTAGCCTCTGGATCTCATCTTTTATGAAAGGTGACATATCTAGTAAATGCCTCTATAGTAAATCTCTAGAATAGATCTAAATTCCCCTACAGTCAACATGTATATAGTATTTAGAAACAACAAGTAATTTGATACAAAACATAGTTTTTAACCAGGTATATAGTTTTTCATTTTCATATCCATGTTTTCAAACAATGAGAGAGAAAAAACCTTTTATATTCAACAGGTAAAACACAAATTAGCCATAAAAGTTTCCCATTGAAACCAAAAGTGATTTGATACAAAACATATAGGTTCTAAAACCTAATATATTAAATTCCCCTACATTCAATCTTTAGAATATATCTAATTAGAATTTTTTCATTTTCATATCCATGGTAGTTCTATAGGCAGAGTCTATAAAGGGCCAGGTAGCCTCTAGATCTCATCTTTTATGAAAGCTGACATATCTAGTAAATTCTCCTACATTCAATCTCTGAAATAAATTTAAATGCCCCTACAGTCAACATGTATATAGTATCTAGAAACAAAAAGTAATTTGATACAAAACATAGTTTTTAACCAAGTATATAGTTTTTCATTTTCATATCCATGGTATCAAACAATGAGAGAGAAAAAACCTTTTATATTCAACATGTAAAACACAAATTAGCCATAAAATTTTCCCATTGAAACCAAAAGTGATTTGATACAAAACATATATAGGTTTTAAAACCTAATCTAATAAATTCCCCTACATTCAATCTTTAGAGTAGATCTAATTAGAAGTTTTTCATTTTCATATCCATGGTAGTTCTATAGGGAGAGTCTGTAAAGGGCCAGGTAGCCTATGGATCTCATATTTTATGAAAGGAGACATATCTAGTAAATGACCCTACAGTCAATCTCTGGAATAGATCTAAATGCCCCTACAGTTGTGTTTACATAATTTTTTTACACTAAATTAAAAATAATAATTTTTTGAACTTTATCTTGAATTTAATTTAAATTAGTTATTTAAAAAATTAATTGTAAATTTCCACCGTATATATATATATATATATATATATATATATATATGGAGGATGAATGACGAAGATCAAAATAATCCCATATCTCTACGAGAGGGGAGGATCAGGGATCAGGATCGAGAGCTATTCATGGTAAATTTAAATATAATCTTAAATCTCCATACAAGTGTGTACATATGGAATTGATTTTTTATTAACTTTGTGAGTTGAATTAGTTGTTAATAAGTTTCATTTTTTTATTTTTTACGAGCTAATAAGAAGAGAAGGGTCTCTACTCCAGCCATGGATGCCCATGTTTCACCCAGTTGTGGTATGGTTTTAACACAATTTAATCAATGAATATGTACACGTGTATTTATATGTATGCATGTATTTTACAATTGATTATAAATTCATATTTGTTTATGAAGATTCTCCCTCCTCTCGAGAGGTTGGTGGTGGTTCAAATCCCCTTAGAGGTTCATCAATAAGTGGTAGCAGGTTTCGTGAAGGGGGTGATATTTATTCTCCCAGAAGCCAATCAACGGATGGTGGTGCTGGTTCTCAGCAGGGTCATTCTGGGTCTCAACAGTTTCAGGGTGGAGAAGATGCTAACCAACCACGTCGAGGTTTCCATCAATTTCAATATTTTTTCATTGAATTTGTACAAATTTGTTTACATGTGTTTTTTATAATATAAATTTTTTTATATATATTGATGCAGAGGCTGAAAATGTTCCAAATATTAGTCAAAATATATGCAAGGAAAAATGCTACATTCAAGAAGAAGTTTATCTACCCACCACAACTTATCCAGTCGACATTTATGATATACCATGGGAAAGAAACATGGCGCAATGCACCTTACAAAGGTGTCAACAAATTCATACAAAATTGCGGAGAGATCTCGTGGCTTTGACTCTACCTGCTGAGAGTCAACAAAGCCTCGAAATAGTTACACATTCATTGGGAGAAATAGTAAATGTGTACAAAAATCTTGGGCCAACGACTAATAAATTTGTAGAAGTGATGAGAAAGAGAAAGGAAACAATAACGGGTCCCGATAAATGGGAGGATGTAAAATAAACAGTTACAAAAGCTATGGCGAAGTCAATGTTTAATTTCAAGGAAGGGCCAAAAAGAAAAATACTGAAGGTGCAATATTTCAAGCACCCACATACAGCTCACTATTTGTATGATAGGCACCTTGCAGCCTATGGAAAGCTCCCATGGAACGATGAGGTTCCTGTTTATTTTTCACAATTGTTTTACGTAGATTTTTTTTTTGAAAATAAAACCCAACTACAATGACCTTCCGCTAGAATTTTTTGGGCAAAGGAAAGGTTGATTGTATGACCGTAAGGGTGCTAAGCGAGATGTGGAATTGCTTCGCCTTGAGCCTCCATTGGCGAGTCGACATTTTCGATTCGAAAATCTACGGTCAAAGATGGATGCGACTTCTCAAATAAGTCGAGAAGCAAGGGATGTCATGATCGACAATGTTTACAGTGGATTGGGTGGAGTCGATGCTTGTCTAAATCGACAAAGAGCACGTGAAAATGCACGTGCCATTTTTGTGTATTGTACAGATGAAGAGATTGACAACATGAATGTTGAAGATCTTCGAATATATGCAAATAATTGTCGCAATGGTTTTCAAGACCTAATTCTTCATGAGGAAGAGGGCACGGGAACGGTATGTGTTAATGACCTTAAGTTTCAATTATTTTAACACATACATGTGTAAAATTTGTAATAAATACATGTGTATGTACATATATACATTTATTTATATGTAAATTAATCTAACAAAAATGTATCATTATATGTTAAAACACCATTTTCAGTTGTCACGCATGATGAATGATGAAAATGTTAATATCACGTTTGGGACCTTTGGTTCAAACAATGCAGATGGATCTCACCATCAAGATATGTTGGCAAATGTTAGTGTTTTTTTAAGTGATATTTTTAAAATAAATAATTTTACACACATGTACATGTATGTATATATAATGATAAAATGTTTTAACAGAGTCTGATTCCGTCCGATGTTTTTGGGATGGCGGTACCTTCTTCTTCCTTGAGAGATGTACCTTCTACTTCCTTAGGAGATGTGCCACATCCACAACAAGTATGGACAATTTTTCACTTTTAAAATTTATGTTTAAGTTATATGTATATATATATATATATTCCACCTCGAAAATTTCCATTAAAAATTGAGATATATATATATCTATATCTTGAGTTATTTTAAATTTTTTGAATTTTAGGTTCTTGGATATTTTCATTTGGAGCCTCTCTTAGGAGATGTCCCAAATTCACCTACAGAAGTGTTCATTTTTTCACTTATATATATGTGTGTGTGTGTGTGTGTTTTTATTTTAGTTATAATTTATAAATTGAAGTTTATTTAAGTTTTATTATAAATTGGGATCTTGATCTTGAGTTATTTTATACTTTTGAAATTTTGAATTTTAGGTTTCTATAGAATATTTCTTTAATCCACGGACTCTAGCGACAGAGATAGGAACATCCACACCATTTCAACCATTTTAACAAGTTGTTTAATTTTTTTTTAATATTATTGAAAATAAGTTTATATATGTACACGTGCATTTTCATCTGAAATTTTTTAATATATATATATATATATATATATATATATACATGTATATTGTACAGTATACTGTTGGACATGTTCCCATGGGGGAACTTGTAGCAGGTGAACAAATGGAGAGGAAACCTCATGAGATATTGCATGGTTTTTTTTTATATTTTGTTTTGTACATGAAGTTATATATATATATATTCTCACTCATTTTTAAAACATCAAATTTTAATGTTTGTACATGTGCATTGTGTACAGGTTTCCCATGCTTCGCATGATAGTGCGCGGATTGAGACTCTGATAGGAAAGACACTACATCCATCTCTATTTGATGGACATGATTTGTAGATTTGATTTCAAGATTTAGATAGTCTTAAATTTACTTTTTTATATATTATCTAGATGCACTGTCATATATATATATAATTTGATACAGTTTGATACTTGTGAGATCTACAATTTTTGGACATATTTTATTATAGTGTTAATATCATTTGTTTTGTTCCAAAAAGTTAAGTTTTGGACGGTTTTAGTACTTTTGGCATGTGAATGTGAAGTAATGTTGTTATATAATTTGTTTGGTTTTTAAAACTTTTAAGTTTTGGATAATTGAACTACTAGTAATGTTGTCATCTATAAATTAATGTTTTGCTTCTAAACTACATTTGGCATGTTATGTAATGATGTGTTATAATTTGTTTTGTTTTTAAAATTTAAGTTTTGGATGCTTGAAGTACATTTGGCATGTGAAGTAATGTTGTGATCTATAATTTTTTGTTAAATTAAAAGTTAAGTTTGGATGGTTTCAATCTACATTTGGCATGTGATATAATGTTAAATGTTTTTATTGGATAGTTGAACTATAATTGGCATGGCATGTGAAGTAATGTTACATGATATATATCAAAAAAAATTTAAAACTCAAGTTTTGGATGGTTTCAATCTACATTTGACATGTGATATTTAATGTTAAATGTTTAATGTTTTTATTGGATAGTCAAGAACTACAATTGGCATGGCATGTGAAGTAATACGTGCATGTGAAGTAATGTTGTGATCTATAATTTTGGATGGTTTCAATCTACATTTGGCATGTGATATAATGTTAAATGTTTTTATTGGATAGTTGAACTATAATTGGCATGGCGTGTGAAGTAATGTTGCACGATATATAATCAAAAAGTTTTTAAAACTTAAGTTTTGGATGGTTTCAATCTACATTTAGCACATGTGATATAATGTTAAATGTTTTTATTGGATAGTTGAACTACAATTGGATGGCATGTCAAGTAATGTTGTGATATAATCAATTTTTTTTTAAAACCCAAGTTTTGGATGGTTGAAGTACATTAATCATGTGAAGTAATGTTGTGATATAATCAAAAAGTTTTTAAAACTAAGTTTTGGATACCATTTCAATCTACATTTGGCATGTGATATAATGTTAAATGGTTAATGTTTTTATTGGATAGTTTAAATACAATTGGCATGACATGTGAAGTAATTTGTTTTGATATTTAATCAAAACGTTTTTAAAATTCAAGTTTTTGACATGGTTGAAGTACATTTGGTAAGTTTTTTAAATTTACTTCACTCAAACAATAGTATGTAGTATGTATATTTTTCATCAATGCACATAGAACATATTCGACCATTGGACAGACAAATTTTGTACTATATTTTCAATCAGGAGTAGAGATGTAGGTCAAATCCCACCAAAAGTCGAAGAAATGCTCTGAGTCTCTTGTCTTAAAGGAATCTTCGTACAAAATTATGTTGTGGATGATTTATTTACATTGTGGATACGTTTTACCAAAAGGGCCACAAGAAAAACTGGGCGTGCATTGAGTTTGTGTATATATCGAGTACATGCAACATTTTTCATCAACGCACATAGAAAAACTACTTTCAGTTAATTTCATTCTAGAACATATATATTGACTACGTGAAACATTTTTCATCAATGCACATAGTAAAACTACTTCAACAGTTAATTTCATTCTAGAACACACACACACACACACACACACACACACACACATATATATCCAATATGTATGCAACATTTTTCATCAATGCATGTATAAAAAAGCTACTTTCAGTTGATACTAGAGTGTGCATGTACCAAAACAATTTGTACATGTGCAAACACTTGCACAGATAACATAACAAGGCAGCTCAATTTTTAATTTAGTACTGGAAGTTCTAGAACATATAATCCAAAAAGAATAAATTTTTGGGCAATTCAATCAAAAAAATTCCAATGGAATGCCATTTTCAATAATCCGTTCATGATTGGATTTTGACATTTTTCATTTCTTACTATTCATTTTTTTCTTTGGTTGAACCTCGATCAACTTTATGCATGCTGCACACACCAAGTGACTATATTGACAACTTATGAAATCAGGTTCATAGTCTTCAAAGTAAACAAAATTCCCACTTTGATTCGTCTTTTTGAAAAAATAACCTTTCAGTATAATAGATTCTCCTTCATATGGAAATCCATGATCATTATAGTCTTCTAATAATTTCATTTTTCGTTCAGTGCAACGCATCAAATAATACTTCACATTTTCATCATTGTCAGTAGGTGTAATTACAACAAAAACATCTCCTGCACAATAAAACAAACTTTACAAAATTATACATATTCAAATTTATTTCTAGATCTTTATCATTAGAAAGCAATTCAAATGTTACCTTCTCTAACAAGATCAGAAACTCGATCACCATCAGATGATATTGTAGTCTCCTCTGATTGCATTTCTTCAAACATTGCAACGGACATTTTTCCCTTTGTATTTAGCTCTGTATGTTTCCAATCTTTTACATACATTTTGTTTTCACAAACGTCATTGGATTTTGTGTTGTCTATGCAAATAGGACAAAAACAATAATATTTTCTTTTATCCAATGCAAACACATTTCTGGATGACTTTGTTTTAATTGAATGCAATTTTCAAGTCCCTTTTATTGTTTCAATGTCATTTCCAATTGATCTATCTACGTCTTCGATCCCAATATGCCAAAAAAACCTTTATATGGAAAATTTAAATAAGAATGTAAATATGATATCAAAATACAATCAAAGATAATCATTGTGATAAATATACACAATTTATTTTATTGATATCAATAAAATTAAATTAGATGGCAACCCTTTATGATCGGTTAGTCCCCTCTGGCTTAGAGTGATCTGACCAAACAACTTCCCCATTCCACAAGTCAGTTTGCAGAGGGTTTCATTTGATATCTTGAAAGTGCTCGTTTTATGCATGTCCCTGCACTCTCATGTTCTCCTTTTCCATGGCCAATCTCAAAGAAATTCCAACAATGTTTAATGCAAGTTTTCTTATGAAGACAACACAACCAAAATAATGATCGTGCAAATTTGAATGGTCCTACGCATTTGTCTGACCATATCCAATGTTCATTGAATTTTATTCCATGATTTTTCAAGGAATCATAAATTTTTCCAAAACAATGTTGTGCAATATATGTATCATGTGTACGATCGTCACTGATATAAAAGTGATATTCTTTAATAATATGTCAATTTTCACTGGTGCTTTCTATATGATCGACGTTTTGTACAGCATGTCTATATAGAATATGGACAAGCATGGAGACTTGGTCAGAATGAGAGTATTCACTCTGAATTTCTTTTTGTGGAACAAATGTGTAGTTTTCTGCAAAATCAATTATTGACAAAATGGTCCCTGGTGGAAAAAATTCATGGGATTTTTTGAATTACAAGTCTTGCCATCGAGCTCTATGGGAATGCTTGGCATATTTATAAATTTCTACCTCAAAATTTCTCAAAAATTCTATCACAAAAATTTCTTCTTCTCGTAATTCAATTCTTTTAGCACTATTTGCACCTTGAATCAATGTATGTATATATTCATATCTCTTCCATTTCAATTTCATGTTGGAAAATAATTGATCATTTATATCAATACGATATTTGTTTTGAAATTTAGTCAAATTTCCACAATAATTTCATTTTTTACCACCGACACATTTCTTTTCGTAAAATAGATCATCACTTTATCTTTCATATATAATTTGAGATATGAAATCATGGATAATGGAAGGAGGAGGTGAATCCTTCCAAAATGTTCTACCAAAATCAAGGAATGTGTCATAATATAACTCAAATTCCACATGATAATGGCAACAACAAGTGTCGTGTATGGTGATAGGTTTTACATACCATGGTTTTTGTTGAACAAAAGCATTGATTGAAACATGAATTTCACAATTCTCTTCTTTGAACTTGTTGAACAACTCTATCTGAGTGGTTTCCAAGAAATGTTTTTCATGTTCTTCGTACTGATTTCGTATTATTCTTCTTCGCATCACATGCCTTGCAGCTAGCGAGACATGTGAATTATTCTTCCAATATTCATATATTATTTTTTTAACATTTTCTCCAAGTCTATCTTTATATGGTTACCTACAAATAGCTCACCAACAAGAAATTTCATCATTTACATCTATTTGCAACCGAAATTTTCGATGTTTGTGCAAATTTTTTCGCGAGGTTCCTAATGCTCGTGCAACAGATTTTACCAAGAGATTCTCTTTAGTACTTGATGAAACCACTTCCATATGTATTTCTCTACGTACAACTGAAACATTTTTCTATCTAGATCTTTTCATTGAATTTATAGCACTATTTATATTTTGTATCACATTTTCCTTCATTTTTTTTTATCTTTGGTTGATTTTCGAATACCTAATAAAGTCGTAGCTTCTTTTAATTTCCTTAATTATAGGATACCTTTCAACATTTGGGCTTGAACTGTCACATTTTCCTTTATGAAATACTTCTCAAAAATGTGGTTAACACGATATCGTATATAATGGTCAGCTTTTTTATCTCCATATGTGTGAGTGTCAACATTTTCTAACATCTCGTCATCGACATTGATTTCATCTGTACATATTCGAATGAATAGTACATAATAAGTTTACATATTCAATAAATAACTAAATTAATAAATATATGTATAATTTCAATAATACGTGCATGTGTTCAACATATATATATATATATATATATATATATATACCCTGTGATTCAATTTCTTCACTTGAATTTCTTTCATCATTTTCACCATCTTCAATCATTGGTTCAATATCTCTTTCACTTTCTCTTTCAAAATTTTGTATCTCATCATCAATTTTTTGAGGAATATCTCTCTCTTTTTACATTGCAAAATATTTTTCAAATTAGTTCATCAAATAAAAATTAAGCTTCACATTTTACACTAGGAAAATTTTAAATATATCAAAATCATAATATTTATATTTACATACATGTTTCAACTTCTAGTTGAGGTTGATTTTCCCCTTCAATATTTGAGAGTGCTTCTATCTTTCTTTTGCAAGATTGTCTCGTCTTTTCTCTATGTTCCTTAGGGTCTCTTTTTCAATCATATTTTCTCGTACAATTTCTTCGATTTCCCTTGATAATAGAGTATGAAGTTAAAAAAAATTCCTTCAAAAATTTAGACAAAAACTCAATTAAAAAAAACATCACAAAATATTTAATTAAAAAAAATCTCATTTTAAAATTTTTGCAAAAAAATACATACTCCAATCCAAAACACTTACTTTAAAAAATTCAAGAAAAAAAATGTCTTATAAAAATGAAACGAATTTCAAAATATTTCCTTCCAAGTCCTACAAAAAAATTTCATTTAAAAAGTTACACAAAAAATCATTTTAAAAAATCATTATAAAATATTTACTTCAACCCAAAACCAAAAAATGTCTTTTCAAAATTAAGCCCAAATTCATACTTAAAAAAAAAATGAAGCCCAAAAAACTGTATCACATACCTCCAAGAAAATTCTTTAAACCCAAAAAAATTCCTTGCAAAATCAAATCAAATATACAAAAATAATGTGTCTCAAAGAAAAGTCCTTTGAATGTACCTCCAAGAAAAGTCCTTAAACCCAAAACAATTCTTTGAAAAATCAGATCAAGACTTTTGTAAAATCATACCAAACGTGCAAAAATATGCGAAAATAATGAATGGTTTCGCGACAAGTTAGATTGCTGTGAAATGAATTTTTTTAGGGGCTCGGCGGTACTTTCCGGCCGATGGAAAGATAGGTAAAAGTTCAGCCAAATTTCTAATAAATAGTTAGGCCGAACTACTTTGTCATTTGATTTAACGTGTCGTCGGCGCAAAAAACAATTCGGCCGAACTTTTTTAAAGAGTTCGGAAGAACTAACACGTCACTAGTTACGCAGAGCCAAGGCCTGAATATGTTTCTGCAACTTTGGACTAATTAAACTCCATGAAACATTCTGAATTAACTGTCGGAACCAAGACAAGCATTTTCAGAATTCAATCTACTTTCAGGAAATATAACTTTCATGGAATTTCATAAATATTTACTAATTTTAATTAATTTTGTAATAAAACGAATGCAAACAATTTCTGAAGGTCATTATGATTCAGTGAAATCAAAATTTTGTATCTTCCAAAATACATTGTAAAAAAAATTGAAAAAATTATCGTACATTACATTGGTTCATTATCTCTAATGGGTAGCTTTTAGATTTTTAGTTTATAACTTATATGTTAAGAAATTTCTTGCGTGACATCACATATGATTACATTAGGTGGTAGTATAATTTTCATAATCATGGGTTCATAATGAGTGGGTGGAAGTTCTTGCAACCTTGTTGGTGTCTGAGGGTTAAAGGTATGTTCCTCAATAATGGGTTTATGTTGAGTCCTAAGTTGTCTAAATTTTTGTAACATATGGCATGTATAAAAAATATGAGAGTTATAAGTGAAAATTTTGCATGCAGAACTCTTGCTAACAGAAAACATGGTGCGAGTGTCAGTATTTTTCATGGTATGAGATGACAACACATGGTTGACGGCCTGAGGTGTGGCATTTTGCAGTTTTGTGCATCTCTAGATCTTGGTATCGACATGACATACTGTGCCAATATTAGTTTTTCTCAATTCCTCTCTCACTACTCGAAAACGTGGAAGGTATTGACAATTCCACATATGATGTGCTTGCAAGAATATGTGACAATGATGGCATGAGAATCTAATGTGGGTGATGTGAGTAGGTCGTTGAATATGGACCATGAAGAAAAATATGTCTTTAAACTTTCCTAATTATTGGCATTGGTTAACTAGATAGTTTGGTCTATCACATAGGGTGCATGTGTGGGGTGATTTCGACAATCTTGCATGTAGAAATTTTGTCTTTCTTCCAGATCCTTACAAATGATGTTGGGAGGTGACATGTTGGTGGTTGGATGGCTGAATTTTCAATTATGCTTCTTCCTCGAAAACAGATAAGAGGGATGGAGATGCTTCCTCCCCTATTGGTGTGGTTTTATTTAGGGATTGGTTATTTGGATCAACTAACATTGAGTTCTCAATGATAAATCAGCGCATGAAATCCAAAGGTTGGCAAGACTGGGACAGGTGGGAGAAACATTCAGCATGATGGTTTCCTACAAAAATGTGGAAACTATGATGCCTTCATCTAGGTCTGTTTCTCAATGTGATGTGTAGGTTAGGGTAATGCCTCCTAAATGGTCATAAATCGAGACACTGGTTAATCAAATGGTCTGGTTCATTAAATAAGTTTCACAACGATGAAATTTTTGCTAACTCAGGTTGTCGCCTTCTCTAGCAGGAGGTTTTTGGAGAGGCATACGAGCATGAATATTTCTCCTCAATGACGTAAAATATGGTTTTAGTTCATCATCAACCGACAATGTGGAAGGTATTTTTAGAGCTACCATATTGGCTTTAACGAGTACACTTAATGCATATAGATATCAAGGGAATTCATGGCAATTATGAGTCCACTGCCTGTATTACGTGCATATAGTGCATTCATGGTTAGTACTTAATGCCTTGTTACGTGTTGGAATTCCCTTTTCTCCAACATGTGGAGTTGGGGTCACTCGGCTTTGGGGGCATGCAAAATATTTTTTAGCTCATCTAACTCAGGGCAGATATTGGTACGGTGCCTGACTACTTCACACAAATCATAAGGTGGGAGTGTTGATGGGGCCTCCACCTTTTTAACTTTTTCCATGCCCCTCTTGTTGGCACTAGTTGATGCTGATGCATGCACTTCTTAATTTATGGAGCCATTTTAAGGGGGTATAGGAATGATGCCTCTCGAGGAGATACATGAGCTTTCCAACATGGCCACAGGAGCTAAATACCATATCGGCATTGCGAGAGGCATATTTGGAAATGTGAGTTTTTCCATAACTTGGTGTGATACAGAACCCGGTGGAGGTTATAACAAGGGATTTTGGCTGATAGTACATGGTAGGAACGTAGAGTCAACAACTACATCACTTGTGGTGTCTGGAACTGGTTCATGACTCAGTCGGGTGTTTGATGAAATAATCATGCAAAATGGATCTCCTATATTTTCCAAGGTATCTTCCAGCAATGGCATGTCTCCAGGTGCAGGTTGAAGGTGGCGGTAAATGTGATCGAGATGATGGACCCTTTGGTTTATTTGAGAGAAATGATGTCAAGATATGAAAATATTCTAGAGGAATCCTATCATGTTGAGTGAAGAGTGATACCTTAACTATTAATTCTAACCAAGGGAATGAGTTTGTTGAGAATCATATGATAGCGTGCAACTTCAAAATCTAATACCATAAGTGAAAACATTTGGGCATAACAACATGGGAACTGAAAATAAAGATGAACCAAAAACAGTAGAAGGTGCACCTAAATGTTTCTCTGAAAGGGTGGAGCAGACACTTTTTTTTCCTAATAGGGTGAGTGTCTGGCCAGGTGTCATTATGGTGCTGCGCGATGGTGGGACTGATACCTGGAATTTTCGAGTAAGACCATGCAAATATGGCCTTATATTCTTGAAATTATTTCATGTATGAGGCCACCTCCTCTTGAGATCATGTTTCCCCGGGTGATATCTCTTGAACTCTGAATTTTATTTTTTTAAATATTGACCTTAATGGTAGTTGAAATATTTGAAATTCTCCCATCCTCGAATGCATCTAGTGGCAAGATGGGATTTTTAAACCAATCTACCTATCTTGGAGGTTGGAAATAATTTGATTCAATGGCATAAATATCCTGTCTAGGTGTGTTAGTAGGTAAAAATGATTTTTTAGGTATAAATAATGAATCATGGTGCATGGAATCCCATGGAAATTCATGTTTTACCATGTCCTCTAGAATATCTTCATCTGAGTGAAAAATATAATCTAATGTTGAATTGAATTGCATGAGGCCATGAGGGTGCAGTTCAAGCCTAGCTGTGTTGGTCGAAAAGCAAGAATATGATTCGATGATTAATGTAATAGAACTTAGTGAAGTTGACATTGTGTATATGGAATGGGTCTATACCATCAGGGTTGGTACCACCGCTGTGGTGGTTATAGCAGTCTCGAAACCAAAAAATAATAAGCACACAACCCAAATCATGGTTTCTATGAACGAGGAAATGAATTTCGTGTGATGGCATGTGTTGTCAGCATTAGGTGGAAGTTGTTGGAAATATGATGCAGAGTGTTGTCCTTGATGGCAACCCACTGAATGAAGATGAAGTCATGCGACTGTTGACATGTGTTGTCCTTGATGGCAAACCACCTGATGAAGTTATTCTTGATTTGATGGACTTGGTAAATGATGTAAATCTGATGTGAAATGATGTTAGTTTGCAATAGTATGCTAAGTGTTGTCATTGAATGGCAACCAACTTGATGAAGAAGATGACAACTTACTTGATGAAGTTGTGCTTGATAGAATATGTCCTTGATGAAGGAAATCTGATGTATCTACAGTGTGAATAGAAGGCAATGAAGAAAGGATTTCAGCATGTGCTATTTATATGATGAAAAAGAGTATGTCTCTAGGCATACACGGATTTGCCTAGGGGAAGTCGCGTATGCACGCGGAAAAGAACGTGTCAAGTCGCGTATGGGCTAAAGCGCTCAAAAAGTGCAAAACCAAGGGTAACCACCATGGTATTGACCCATTGTATTGGGTAATGATCCGCCTAATTGACCCCGTCCAGGTAGTTTTGGGCTTATGGTATTGGTTTGGCCCATGGTATTGAAAAAGGGCTCATGGTATTGACAAAGGGTAAACATATATAAGGAGAAGAAATTCATTGTGCAAATTATGAGTGTGAGAGCAAGATGTCTGAGCTTGAATGAATACTTCTCTCTGAAGTAGATCTGAATGGAAAGGGTTACACTTGAAGATAAATCTGAATGTATGATGCACCAATGATGAAGAAGGGGATCTAGATCTGAAATGAATTTGTATTTGCTAGATCTGATTATGGAAGGCTTAGATCTGTGATGAGGCGAACATCTAGGCGAACATCTGTCTGAAGTAAAAGGGTAAATCTGAACTGAATATCTGATCTGAAGAAGTATGCTGCTCTATAATGATTAAAGATCTATACGCTACTTCGTCGCAGAGGAAGCGCGTATATACGCAGCTTCGCAGAAGAGAAAGCGTGTATGCGCAATGAAATATACACAGAGGTATACGCTGGTTTGTGTGGACGGAAGCGCGTATATACGCGACATCAGTGAAGTGAAAGCGCGTATGCAAACTAGGGTTTGTTGAAGCAAAGGGTATGAAATATCTGATCTATTCTGCTGTGTTTCTGCTATCTGATCTGTGTTGATATGTATCTGTTGGTGATGTATGTTTGTGCTTAAAAGTATGGAAAGGGTCCAGTATGAAAATATGATGAAATGTGGCCTGCAAGTGGTGTTCTATTGAAGTTGTTGGATCCAGTGTGAAAATTGATGAAACGTGGTCCATAGAGGTGCTGAGGGTTGTAGCCTTCAATCAGGGGGTCGTAGCTCCCTTCCAGGTGAGGCTGGTAAACGAGATCGGGGGGTCGTAGCTCCCTTCCAGGAGAGGCTGGTAAACGAGTCAGGGGGTTGGAGCTCCCTTCCAGGAGAGGCTGGTAAACGAGCGCAAGTGGGTGCCTGCGTGCTGGTCAAGTCTGCGCCAGCACATATGTTGTAAGATGTTTTCTCTATAATAAAATATTGAAGGCTGAGCAACTGCAGTAGTGGTTTTCTCCCGACTTGGGTTTCCACCTAAAAATCCTGGTGTTCATATGTGATGCTTTGTGTGATGGTTTATTCTGTTCTTGCTGCACATGTTTACTGTTCATTGAATATCTGATGAATAAATAAGGAAATGATTTAAGTGAAGAATTAATGACATAATTAGTTCTCTGAGTATACGCAATTTTAATAAAGGGTATCCGCGTATATACGCTAGTATGCTTCAGGAAAGTAGCGTATGGGTTTTGAAGTAAAAAGTTTTGAATATGCTGTAAATATTGATTCACCCCCCCCCCTCTCAGTATTTTTCCCAACAATTGGTATCAGAGGAGGTCCTTGTGCAGAAGCTTGATCGCTTGAAGGAGATCCGTCGCAATGGGAAGTCAAGAAGGAGTGATGTCTATCTGATTCACCCCCCCTCTCAGTATTTTTCCCAACAATTGGTTTCAGAGCAGGTTCTTCTGCAAAAGCTTGATCGCTTGAAGAAGATCCGTCGCAATGGGAAGTCAAGAAGGAGTGATGTCTATAAAGCCACCTCTATTCAATGGAAGCAATCTGATATTCTGGAAGGTACGAACAAAAGCGTATCTGCAAAGTCTTGGTGCAGATGTATGGGCAATCGTGGAAGAAGGTTATCAATACCCGACAAGTATTCCTACTGATGCAGCTGAAAGAAAGAAGTATGAAATCAATGCCAAAGAAGTTAATGTCTTATTAGGAAGCATGTCTGAATCCGAATTTGCTAAAGTGATGCAGCTACATTCAACTAAAGAAATATGGGACAAAATCATTCTGAGCTATGAAGGAGATACAAAGGTAAAAAGTGCAAAACTCCAAACTCTTAGAATTGAATATGAAAATTTGAAGATGCATAGTGATGAAAGTGTTGCCAGTTTCTTTCTTCGTCTAGATGATATTGTAAATCGGATGAGAAATTTGGGTGAAACCATGGCTGATACTACTCTGTTGGAAAAGGTCTTGAGATCTTTGACTTCAAAATTTGACTCTAAAGTTTCTGCTATTGAAGAAAGGCAAGATCTGCAAACTCTTTCTATTGTTCAATTACATGGTACTCTGACTACTTTTGAAATGAGACAAGGAGGTCCTTCTCAAATAAGAGAAGTTGCTTTTAAGGCATCTACAAAAGGAAAGGAAAAGGAAGTTGTCAAAGAATCCAGCTATATATCCGATGAAGAAGAAGCGAATTTCGTGAGAAAGCTCCAACTAGGTACTGGAAGATTCAAAGGTAAGCTTCCCTTCAAATGTTTTGAGTGTGGAAAAGTTGGTCACTATGCTGCTAAATGTCCTTATAGAGAAAAACATGGTAAAGGGAAACAATTTGAAAAGAGAAAGAGTTATTATGCAAAAGAAGATGATGATGAAGTGTCCAGTGAAGAGGAAGAAGATTCTGACCAAGATCTGAAAGTGCTCATGGCTAAGAAGCAAAAGAAGAAGGCTACTCGAAACAAGAAGATACCTCAAAAATCATGTATAGCAAAAATTGAAGAAGATGAACCAGGTATTAATCGTTGTTCTTGTCTCTTACTTAATTGCATGTGCAAAGATTATGATAGTGAAAGTGACAGTATGGATTCAGAAGTTTCTGACGAAGCTCTACAAATACTCATGGCAAAGAAGGAAAAGAAGAAGGCCACTTGTAATACTCTTCTTTGTGCAAACAATAGTAAAGATAGCGAAAGTAAAGTTGTGGATCTAGAAGAAGATATCAAGATCAAAGTTGAAGAACAACAAAAGGAAATTGATAAGAAAGAATCTATTTACAAAGAGATGACCTCTCAAATGAAAGATCAAATAGAAATGCTGAATGGACAGGTGGACAAGTATCAAAGGTTTCATACTTATGCATCCAATCGAATTAAAGAACTAGAAGCAGATCTTGAAAAATCAAGCAAGAAGAATGAAGGACTTGAAGCTGCAATCATCTCTTTGCAAGCAGATCTAGAAGCATCAAGTAAGAAGATTGAGAAACCTCTACAAACATTTGAAAAGGAAGGCCTTGAAGCAGAAATCATCTCTCTCAAAGAAGCTCTGGAAAAATCAAATAAGAAGAATGAAGAGCTAGAACAAACATGTGAAGAAAACGAAAATTGGTTGAAAGAAGAGATTCTAAATTTGAAGGATCAAGTAGAAGATGGAAGAAGGAAGGAAGAAAGCATGACAAAGCAATGTCAAGCCGTGGAGGTTGAGGTAAACATTCTCAAAGGTAAATTAGAAGAAAAGATTAAACTTTTGAGGTTTCAAGATAGTACTAACACTTTGGACAATATTCTAAGTAATCAAAGGTCTCCTGCTATCAAACTTGGTCTTGGTTTCCATGAAACTGTTAAAGGTGAATCTAGCTCACAAGGAAGTGCTAAAAATTTAGAGGATGTCAATGCAAAACCTGAAGTGTTGAAAGAAACAAAAGATCGACCAACAATCATGAATTCTCAAAGGAATTCATTCAAGAACGTTGAATGTTTTAAATGTCATAATTATGGGCATGTTGCAGCAAATTGCAGGAGCAGATCATTTCAGCCACAAACAAACAGATTCTACTCAGAAAGGTACTCCAGTTTCTACAGGGGATATTGTTTCTCATGTAACAAGTATGGACATAAAGCAGCTGATTGTAGAAAAAGGAAGAATAGAAATACTCATTATGGTTCTTATGCTTATTTTTCTGGACATATGAGATGTTACTCTTGTAACAAGTATGGTCATGTAGAAAAGGAATGCAGGTTGAACAGATATGAGAAATTGGATAACTTCCAGCACACAAATAGAAAGATCAAACAAATCTGGAAAAAGATGGAGGACCGATCAGAAACGTAGGGATTATTGACCCTACTGCAGTCATCCGCTTCTGAAGCTTACTTCTCTGATTGACTGCAGGAATGATGTGGGATACATTATGAGATTTAGTAATGTATCATCACAGGGGGAGCAATGCATGATGACTCTCATGGTTGATTTGATTATTCTGGTTATGTTTACTTCTGACAGCGCATCTGATGTGGAAAGGATAGGTACAGGAGGTACAAACTCAGGAGGAAATGAAGGAAGATGAAAATTTTCTATGCTTCACTTTCCATACGCGGGTTATATTAACAAAAGTCGCGTATACACGCGAGTTTCAGCAGACACAGTCGCGTATGCATTGATGATAAGAGAATTTATCTGATAGCTGAAGATCTGGAGCAAAGGTCCAGGGGGAGCATCAGTCTGACTGCTGATGATTGCACTGTTAGCATTATTCTGGTTATACTCATGATAATGAAATGATACATGGGTTCTTGTGTTGAAGATTATGGATGAAGCCTGGTTGCTTTATGATGAAGAGCATTCGTTGTTGAGATGAATGTCTTATAATTCAGAGATGAGGACAGATCATGCAGATATTGTTGCTGATGACTTGCTGTTGAAGGTGCTTCAGATTGCACAAGCTAAGGAAGAGCACTGGTTTAGGGGGAGCAGCAGGTTAAATACTAATGATTGCATTGTTGGCAATATGACTGCTTATTCTTTGGTTTTTGTGATACTCATGCTCAAATGATGATGTCTTGGTACATGGTTTATTATGATGAGTTTTTGAGCCCTGGTTGCTGATAAGTATCCTTTGTACTCACACATGGATGAGTTGGATGTCATTTGATTTAGAAATAAATCATGCAGAGTGTGTTACTATGGTTGAGAGATATTTTGTCTACATATGTTACTTCATGTTAAATCTTGAAGATCATGGTGATGTTGGACCACATGGATGATTGCTTAACACCTATGTGAAGATGTTGTTCTGATATGAGAATCTCTCTTCGAAAGATTGTATTGATGCCACAACCATTGGATGACGCTTGAAGACACAACTACACCATTCTATCTATCTGTAGTCCAGGGAAGCATTCAAATGTCTCAGAAAGAAGCTGAACACTGTCTTTGCCTTACAAAGCATCAGATTTGGTTGAAATTTAGAAGATGTCTTGGGATACGCGGGTTTCCTGAAACACAGTCGCGTATATACGTGAGTTCCTGCACAGAAAACCGCGTATTACAAATTGCTGACAATTTTTGGTTGGTTCAGCTCTCTTCAGCACAGCTGCGATACTGTTTGGTATCTCTGGTGGTGTTCCAGTTCTCATAATTCTGTTTCTAATGTTTTGATGAAGATGCCTTGATGATTTGTTGGTGGAAGTTTTCAGGATGCACAAACTAAGGGGGAGCCTTAGTCATTTGGAAAGATTGCTTGGTTGCACAGATTCAGGGGGAGCATTAGTTTCGCCGAGTATAATGCATTATGATGGTTCTGTTATATGATCTCTCTTGAGGTCTTCTTGGTATTGGTTATGAAAAGTCATATTTGTATTTTTGATGCAAAGGTCATGTGGAGACCCATGATGTAAATTGTAATATTCAGTCATGTAAGGACTTGTCAAAATTTTGTAAACCCTCTTGGTTGGGTAGCTGAGTCAAATGTGTAAACCCACTTGGTTGGGTAGTTGAGTCTCATATGTAAATCCACTTGGATGGATATTTGATGTAAGTATGAGTCTTTGGTGATAGGAAGTTCATAGAGTCATGTACTTCATTGGAAAATTTGTTTGAAGATTCAGCATGAACTCAGGGGGAGCTTGGTCACTTCAGTATATATCATATCTGCAGAACGCTTCTTCCACATGAGGAGAAAAGGGGGAGAGTATGTTGGTTTTGGTCCGCCCTTTGCCCTTGATGTCAAAGGGGGAGAGTGACATGGTGTTTGAATGGTGTCAAAAATGGAGAATGTGACATGGTGTCATTGTATTCTTAATATACCTATCTGTTGTGGTAACCAAACACCATCGTGGTTGCCATCAAGTCCAAAGGGGGAGATTGTTGGAAATATGATGCAGAGTGTTGTCCTTGATGGCAACCCACTGAATGAAGATGAAGACATGCGATTGTTGACATGTGTTGTCCTTGATGGCAAACCACCTGATGAAGTTATTCTTGACTTGATGGACTTGGTAAATGATGTAAATCTAATGTGATATGATGTTTGTTGACAATATGATGCTGAGTGTTGTCCTTGAAAGGCAACCCACTTGATGAAGATGATGACAACTTACTTGATGAAGTTGTGCTTGATAGAATATGTCTTGATGTAAATCTGAATGTATCTACAGTATATACAGAAGGCAATGAAGAAAGAAATTCAGCATGTGCTAAATATATGATGAAAAGAGTATGTTTCAAGGAATATGCGGATCCGTCTAGGGGAAGTCGCGTATGCACGCGGAAAAGAACGTTCCAAGTCGCGTATGGGCAAAAGCGCTCAAAAAGTGCAAAACCAAGGGTAACCACCATGGTATTGACCCATTGTATTGGGTAATGATCCGCCTAATTGACCCCGTCCAGGTAGTTTTGGGCTCATGGTATTATTTTGGCCCATGGTATTAAAAAAGGGGCTCATGGTATTGAAAAAGGATAAACCTATATAAAGAGATGAAATTCATTATGCAAATGATGAGTGTGGGAGCAAGATGTCTGAGCTTGAATGACTACTTCTCTATGAAGTATATCTGTATGGTCTCTCTGAAGTAGATACGAATGGAAAGGGTTACACTTGAAGACAAATACGAATGTATAATGCACCAATGATGAAGAAGGGGATCTAGATACGAAATGTACTTGTATTTGCTAGATCTGTTTATGGAGTGACTAGATCTGTGATGAGGCGAACATCTAGGCGAACATCTGTCTGAAGTAAAAGGGTAGATCTGAACTGAATATCTGATCTGATGAAGTATGCTGCTCTGTAATGATTGAAGATCTATACGCTACTTAGACGCGGAGGAAGCGCGTATATACGCGGCTTCTCTGAAGTAAAAGCGTGTATGCGCAATGAAATATACACTGAGGTATACGCTGGTTTATGTGGACGGAAGCGCGTATATACGCAACATCAGTGAAGGGAAAACGCGTATGCAAACTAGGGTTTGCTGAAGTAAGGGGTATGAAATATCTGATCTGTTCTGCTGTGTTTCTGCTATCTGATCTATGTTGATAAGTATTTGTTGGTGATGTATGTTTGTGCTTAAAAGTATGGAAAGGGTCCAGTATGAAAATATGATGAAATGTGGCCTGCAAATGTTGTTCTATTGAAGTTGTTGGATCCGGTGTGAAAATTGATGAAAAGAGGTCCATGTTAGTCTTGAGGGTTGTAGCCCGATCGAGGGGTCGTAGCTCCTTTCAGTGAGGCGAGTAAACGAGATCGGGGGTCGTAGCTCCCTTCGGTGAAGTGGTAAAAACGGATGGGGGGTCGTGGCTCCCCTTCCGGAGAGGGTGATAAACGAGTCGGTTGGAGCTCCACTCGAGGAAGCTGGTAAACGAGCCCCGGTGGGTGCCTAACGTCTTGGTGAAGTCTCCGGCCCATATGTTGTAAGATGTTTTCTCTATAATAAAATATTGAAGGTGAGCAAGCTGCGACGGTGGTTTCTCGGAGCTTGGGTTTCCACCTAAAAATCCCGGTGTTCATGTGTGATGCTTTGTGTGATGGTTTATTCTGTTCTTACTGCACATGTTTATTGTTTATAGATCATCTAATGAATGAATGATGGAATGATATAAGTGAAGAACTAATGGCATAATTAGATCTCTGTGTATACGCGAGTTTAATAAAGGGTATCCGCGTATATACACGTGTCTGCTTCAGGAAAGTAGCGTATGTGTTTTGAAGTAAAGAAAAGTAAAAAGTTTTGAATATGCTGTAAATACTGATTCACCCCCCCCTCTCAGTATTTTTCCCAACAGGTTTAACATAAAGCATGAGAACACTATCCCTAACACTCCTCAAAAAAATAGTTTTGTAGAAAGGATGAATCACACTTATGGAGAAAGTGAGGAGTATGTTGTCAAATTCTGGTTTGGAGAAGTATTTTGGGGCAGAAGCAGTAAGGACAACTTGTTACTTTATAAATCGATCTCCTACTACAACCTTGGATGGCGGTGTTAGACACCTATAAATTTTTGACATAGCAAACAGGTGGCTAAAATGTTTCTGAGCCTTCAAGAGAAAAATTTCCCTTGAAAATCTTTCATTCTTGAATCCTCTGTGTCTTTTTCCTTTGAAGAGATCTTCACTACAGTTTCCATTGAAAATCCTCACTGTTTGTGAAATAATTTTGCTCAGAAAAAGCCTCCATCTGCTCCATTTTATCCCTACAAATTCCCCATTTTCACCCCTTTTTCCCTTCACAAAATTTCCCTAAAAAACCCTCAAAATCCCCTCCTTAGCCCCCTGAATCATCAAATTACCCTTTTAAAACCTTATGGCTCCCTTCATTTGGTTTAAAAATCCCTTTTTCCCTTTACTGGAACCCACCATTTAGCCTTAAAAACTCTGTTTTTTGGCCTAAAAACCCACTTTTTACCTTATAACAGGCTAAGCCCCTTTCGGCCTAGCCCTTAGCCCCTTTCCCGCATATGACCCGCGCCCAGGACTAGGTGCTAAGCCCCGTGGCGCTAATCGCAATCGGAACTTCCCTTTGGCCTTTTTCCCTTTGTTAATTGAAATTTTCTGATGCGATGACAATTTGTTCTATCGGCCATCCGCTGCAATATTAATCGTTGATCTTTACAGATCTAATGGTCAGCGCTAACATCTCATCATGCCCACCACATCTCCTCATCAACCCTTCGATTGTATATCCACCAATGATCCTTTTCCAGATCCAACAACTGGCGCAAAATCGCATCGCGCTAACCTAGCGTTCCCACTCTTCTTTCTCCCCAATGGCCGACTCTCCGATTAGATCTTGGTCGTTGAATCCAAAAGAACCAACGGCCGAGATTCATCCACGCTTTCGTTCACAGAGCCCATCATCGCTCCGCCGATTTAATCTGGACCGTTGAATCCACAAGAACCAATGAACCAGATCTAATCGCGCTCTGCCTCTTGTGCCCCCCATCATTGCCCCTCCGATCAGATCTCCACCGTTGATCTCTTTCATGATCCAACAGTCCGCACTAAATTGCAAATCGCAAGATCAGTGAACTGCGGAGTTTTGGTCCCTTGATTTTCTCCGATGCGATTTAATCTCCACCATCCATTCTGCCAGATCTGATAGTCCAGATTTCACCGCACTCCACCTTCCTCTTCCATCGTTTCACTGCTCCGTAGATCTCCGGCTTAATCTTTGTCGTTTGTCCCAATAGATCCAATGGTCACGATTTGTTTTTCCCATCTATATAACCTTTTTCCCTTTGGAAAATCGGCGCCCCTACTTTTGATCCTGACCGTCCATTCTACAGATTTGACGGTCCACAGCGAACCCGCCATAGACCTCTTCCTGCCTTATCACCCATGCATCTTTCCATATCACGCTCTCATCCCCACCATCAGATCTCTCTGCCTTCCATCCAACGCCCGAAAATGCATATCACGTAATTTTTGTGCCCAAGTTTTAACACTTCAAATTTACGCGATAAAAGTGGTTTTATAAGGGACATGTGTCAGGCGGCGAGGCATATCGCATTTTTTTTGGGAAATTTTCAAAACTACTCCAATGTTGCGTGAAAACAACAGTTTTCTTCTAAAAACCACCCCTTCCTGATATAGGCCTTCATTAAATCCCGACTGTTCATTTAATCCAGATCAACGGCTCACGTTTCATCGCGTTCCCATCCATATTATTTTCATCGGAGCATCCAATGACTTTGTCGGAAGATCTCCACCATCGATCTCTTCCGGTGATCTGATGGTCCACATTCGATCTCCCTCCGCCCTTCTGGTCCCACCACCAAAGCCTCCGATTTCATTCATTTTAGCCTTTTTTCCTTTGTAATTCATCCAAACACTAAACTTTTGTGTTTTACACTAAAGTTAATTTCTTCTGCCTAACCCTCTAAAACAACTCCACCGGTGAATCCTGACTGTCTATCATCACCATCCGATCTAATCCTACGGCCCAAAACCGTCCTCGCACCAGACTTTCACCAGACCAGTTTTCTTCCATTTCGCAGCAATTTCCACACGTTTTCGCCTGCATCCACCATTTTCGTCACTGTGCCACCATTTCCACAGGCCTCCACAGCATCCATCCCCCCTCCCACATGGATTTCTTAACGTGTTTATTGTGTTTTGCAGGGTCACAGATGATTAAATTTCTCTTTGTCTCACCATCACAGACAAGAAAATCTAGAGCGCAAAGAAGCTTTTTTAGAGCCAGAGATTGTAGGGAAGACTCCTGAGGGGGCTTTAAACATTATTTGTTAAAGATCAAGTTATTAGCTCTGTTTCAAACCCTCCAATGCCGTTGAAACCTGTGTATCCACAGACAAGACAGAAGCGAAGCAACAAAGAGTATCAGTGACAGTTTAAAGGGATTTAAAGCCATTATTGAAGATTTAACGCTTTAATCCAGCATTTAAAAGACGAAGATTTAGATTGAAGACATTAAAAATGATCCAGAAGGCCTAATAAGGCCTAAAATCACATGAAACAAGCCATATCAGTGTTTCACATCAGCAGAATTTTCTTTCCCAAGAAAGGACGAGTTCCCATAATGTTTTTTATTCTCCATCAATGTTCCTGAGAAGATCACCACCCTGACAGTTGTCCTAAGATTGCCAGAGCATTAGTTACACAGTATGGCAAGCCTGAAGTCATTTATCTACCTTACTTGTCCCAAAGTGCTACAAAGTACAAACAGCCGAAAAGTACATCAAATAACATACCTCTGAAGTTATAATCAGCCTGTTGAAGACCACTCTTTCATCCAAAGAGTATTGAAAGTCAATGCAGGGATATTAAAACAGAATGGGCCTCGAGCACTCTTCTTCCTCTGTTTTACTGTTTCCTTTAAAGCTCTATCTACCTCTTCTGCCCCTCTTTCAGCTATAAGAACTCCTCGGAAATACATTGTAAATGTTGGTTAATCGTGGATTGTAAGCTGTTTCACTTAGATAGAGTTCTGTGTATAATAGTTGTAAAATAGGCTGGGAGATGATTTCTAGTTGATATCAAGCTGTTGGACAAGGATGTATGCGACTGGTGTTGCTCTTTAATATGACAAGCATTTTCATTGGATCTTGATCTAAATTAGTGGTGATGTCTTCTGTCTTTGTCAATGTTTTCCTTCTGTTATTCATCATATTTCATTTCTCTGATAAGAATCAGTGATCTAGCTTAGGATATACTGCTGCAAAGTACCCTAATGCTACCTGATCTTCTTATCTTTGATGTTTTTTGCTATTTGTGTGATATAAGATCAAATTCAAGATAATTTAACCAATATAGTAGTTGGTTTCATCCCTGCTTGCTGATGTATGAATTTAGAGTTTGTTTTTAGATGATTCTTGTCTAGTTTTAACTGAAAGAATTGAGATACTCAGAGGATCAGGGTTGGCTCTGTCTCACTAGGTGTTGAAGATTGCAACAAGAAACAGTGAAGGAGGCATCCTGAAACATCATTCCTGATCCTAGTTGGAAAGTGATCACCTAAACTAGGTGGGGGCCACACAGGTGATTTTTGTCGCAAAGTCTATTTTTAGACTATGTCTATTTTTAGACATATGGAGCATATTCTATGAGTTGCAGGATGCTATTTGTGGATGGTTAGTCAAGTTGGAAAAATAGATGGACTTCTATTTTTAGACATATTGGGTGGAATCTATTTTTAGATTGCTAGTATAAAAATAGATATGTCAAATATTATTATCTCTTAATAATATTTGGACTCTAAGCATTATCTTATTCTCTTGGAGCACTTTAGTTAAGTGTAGAGATGTGGCACAGGAGCTGACAGAAGGAATTACGCTATTCCTGAGGGTTAAGTGGAGCTATTGCATGGAGACTTCAGTTAGAACTCATGTGACAGAGTTTGGTGGAGTTGTAGAAGTAGTTGGTGGAGTTGTGTTCAGTTTAACTCAGTTAGACACAGTTGAGCTAGTTGTATCTAGTCTAACTGATTGATACAATTAGTGAGAGTGGTGTGAATTAATTATTAATTAATTCACTAATGATAAACTCATTAATCAACTAAAGAATGCATTAGTTAACTTCAGTGCATGGACAGTTTCAGTGGAGACCAGTGTAGAGATAGGTGAAGGAGCAGGTTAAATATCAGTTGTGACTATACAATTGCTATTTGTAACACACAGATAGGTGGAGAAGCCCATGAGGATTGCGCAGTACAAGCCAGGTGGTTTATCTATTTAATTAAGCCATCCCATAGCATTGATAACGCAATAGAGGCTAGCTATCAAGTGGCAAAAGATTGGAGCATGTGTTTTGCTAGATCTAGCTTGATAGTATGCTTGATTGGAGGTTGTCTTGAGAACTGTTGAGGAGCTTTGTACAATGATTGTTACATGATCTCCATGACATATAATATACATATAGTTGAGATTTTTATAGCCTTTAAACTCCCATTAAATAATGTGTTCATATGTGTATGCAGTTATTTGTATTTAATGTATGCATGCAATTGATTTTGACTGCATATGATGATCAATGGTAGAAGAGATTTTGTATTGTGCATGAAGATAAAATAGTGTGTGATCAGGAGAATCTCGGTGGATAACATATCAGTTATTCAAATTTCTACATGGTATCAGAGCAATATTGATCATTGGAGCAATTGCAAAGCATTTAAGCGGTTGAGTTTTTGTATTGAAGCGACCAGAGGAAGTTGGCACTCAAGGATAAACTCAAGAAAATAAAAATGGATAAGAATGAAACTATTCCGGTATACTTGACAAAGATTTTCCACTGCAGGGATGAGCTTGGGAGTGTAGGAGTTAGTGTGGATGAAGAAGGACAAGTCAAGAAGGCTGGGATTCGAGCCAAGAATCTCTACAGACTTGAAGTAGATGGGATGTCTACGGAGCTTCCTACTGTTGCGAAGTGCAAGAAAGACATGCAATTAATGCTTGAGAGGGAGCAAGTTTTGCATGCAGGTAAGAGTGAACCTCGGGATGTGGAGCATCCATAAGATGAGGATCATGGAGTGGGAGAAACCACTCATGCAGAGAAATTTTGTGCCAGATGGGCAGAGGGAGTGCATGCAGCTATACCACCAGGTGAGAGGTGGGGCGACATGCATGAGTAATCCCAAGAGGATATTTCTGGGCAGGATTCATTGATATGGTGTGGATCTCATGAATTGAACCTGGCTATGAGGTGCCCACAGAGCAGCAGTAGCATGATCAGTTGGATTGATGCAGGCAAATCAAAGTGATAGTGTCAGATACTGGAGCGCGGATCAGAGTTGACAGCAAGTGCAAAGTGCATGGGTGCAGAGTTCAATAGCGTAGTGGTTCCTAAAGACATGTGCAGTTGGTACTAGCAGAAGTTGAAGACTTTGATGATAGATGCATCATACTGATTGAGTTGTTTGGAGCCTATTTAGTTTAAGAGGAGTTGCAGAGCAGATGCATGGAGTTGCATGGCGCTTGTGAAGGTTGTAGGGCGAATGCATGGAATTTCATGTCACATGCAAAGACAGTCCTTTCTTGTTGAGAGGGAGTGTTGAAGATTGCAACAAGAAACAGTGAAGGAGGCATCCTGAAACATCATTCCTAATCCTAGTTGGAAAGTGATCACCTAAACTAGGTGGGGGCCACACAGGTGATTTTTGTCGCAAAGTCTATTTTTAGACTATGTCTATTTTTAGACATATGGATCATGTTCTATAAGTTGCGGGATGCTATTTGTGGATGGTTGTTCAAGTTGGAAAAATAGATGGATTTCTATTTTAGACATATTGGGCGGAATCTATTTTTAGATTTCCAGTCTAAAAATAGATATGTCGAATATTATTAGCTCTTAATAATATTTGGACTATAAATATTATCTTATTCTCTTGGAGCACTTCAGTTAAGTGCACAGATGTGGCACAGGAGCTGACAGAAGGAATTACGCTATTCCTGAGGGTTAAGTGGAGCTATTGCATGGATACTTCAGTTAGAACTCATGTGACGGAGTTTGGTGGAGTTGATTGAGGAAGTTAGTGGAGTTGTATTCAGTTTAACTAATCTAAACATAGTTGAGCTATTTGTATTCAGTTTAAATGATTGATACAATTAGTGAGAGTGGTGTGAATTAATTATTAATTAATTCACTAATTATAAACTCATTAATCAACTAAAGAATACATCAGTTAACTTTAGTGCATGGACAGTTTCAGTGGAGACCAGTGCAAAGATAGGTGAAAGGGCAAGTGTGACTATCAGTTGTGACTATAAGTGATGCATGGTTTGCATCCAACACTTAGTAGAGATGCCTATAAAGATTGCGTGAGCAAGGCTGGGGTAATTAATTCTCATCAAGAGGCATTCTTCAGCAGGGATTGCGCAGTAGAGGCAGGCTAAAGGCTGGCAAAGATCGGTGCATGGGATTTGCAAGATCAAGCCTGATTAGTGTGTAGCAAGTGGAGATTATACTAAGAGCTTGTGAGGAGCTTTGTATGATGATTGTTACATGATCTCTATGACATATATAATATACAGATAGTTGGGGGTTTTCAACTTTAAGCTTTCCCATTACATACTTTGTTCATATGTGTGATTTTTTATGGTTTTAATGGGTGCATGCAATTGATTTTATTTCCGCATGTGATGATCAATGGTAGAAGAGATTCTGTATTGTGCATGAAGATAAAATAGTGTGTGATCAGGAGAATCTCAGTGGATAACATATCAGTTATTCAAATTTCTACACTAGGGTCCTTTTCCAACAGTTTGCCTCTCTAAGATCCCTTAAGTTGAATGTCAAAAGCAGAGAAGGTTAAAAGTATTTCTCTGATCTTAGGCTTCACTTTGTGTCAAATCTTTAATGTTTCCTATTTTCTGAAGAGTTAGCCTCTTTAGGAGTTTGGTCATAGACGGTTAAGGCATGCCCTGTCCCTATATTTGCTCCTAAGTGGTCACCTTGGAAGGTTTCCTTGTCATTCACCTTCATTTCCTTATTATTTCATCCCATACTATCATCTTTAGAGATCCTGTGTTTTAGATGACTAGCCCATTTGAAAGCATTGGATATTGAATTGCAAGTAAACCCTTTTATGACCCCATTGCCCAATGGACTTGAGTTTTCTTGAATTATCTTCCCATTGCCTAAATATCCTTCTTTTCTCACTCCTTTGTCTTACATTGAACCCTTCTTTCATGTTTCCCAACCAAACAAACAAAACAACAACCCTGTGCCCTATAACTAGCCTAATACAGCCCCAAGGGTTAGCTCAATTGGTTGAGTCCCCACTTGGAAGTACTCCCAGATTGAAAGGTCACAGGATCAAATCTCCTAGATGCCCGCGGGGTTAGGCCTCAGTGTTAGGCCGACAGTAGATCTCTTCGGGAGGATTTACTGCGATATATTAAGACCGTGGATGTAGCTAGTACATGTGTGCGGGCACATAGGAATGTGAACCACTATGAAAAAAAAAAAAAAACTAGCCTAATACCTTAAAATTGAACTTCAAAGATATATTATTCTTTACCTTTGCAGATAGATCCCTCTCTGGACCCAGGAGGGCTAGATCCTGAGGTCCCAAAGTGGTTTGATGTTGTCTCATCATTTGGTATTGCCAAACCTGCCAAATCATGGAAACCCCAACAGGCGGCATTCTTGAAGAAGTTTGGACTCGTATGAAGTTGAATTATTCCCATTTGAAAATCTTTGGATGTGAAACATTTGTATATATTCCCAAAGAAAACAGAACTAATCTAGATGATAAATCTATGAAATGCATTTTTCTGGGATATGCAGATGAATGTAATATTTCAAAATTTGCAAGAAGCAAATTGGAATATTAAATTTTTTTAATGTCATCTAGGAGATGAATAAAATGGGTAAAAGGACCATGAGTAGGAATAAAATACCTCATAGTTTTAAAGGGATATATGGAGCAGCTTTATTTTGCACCTTCCATTGTGAAAAGGGGCAATTGCATGACGAAAAGGTCAAGTTTGACCAAGTCAACAGTGCTGCCTAAGAGGTGTAGCTTGCATGAGAAGACAACGTAGTTTGAGAGGGAGGAATATTCTTTGTGGAAGAAACCCTAATGTGTGGGGTCCAAGGCAAAGAGGCATTCACTTGCATAAAAGGAGGAAGAGGCAACCATAGTGAGACATCTTTAAGCATATTGATTTTGGTCTGAAGACTATTTGCATTCTCCGGATGTTCAACAGAGTTGCAGTGCTGCTTAGCACAAGGAATTCCTGTTTAGGAATTCTTCTCCTTCTTGAGAGGCCTCTTGAAGGATTGCACTTCAGTTTCTCCACATCCTGGGTCAAGGCTAAAGCCAATTCTTCAGTCACTACATTATTTTTGCTGAAGTATAATGTAGTGTTGCTGGGTGTTGTAGTGGAGGGGTTCCACAACACCATTCCTTGTCTCATATTTCAGAGGAGGGAGTCTCTATTCCTCGGGAAGCTTAGTAAGGAAGGTTTCAGAGCTGATTTTCATATTTTGGCATCAGGACAAGCTTATCCTATCATAGACAACACAGTCCATTCTCCATACTATGTTATTTCAGTGCATACTTGTAGTGAGGTTTTGCACCAGCGTCTTGGAGGGCAAGATCTTCAGTGTCGGGATCATCCTTGCACTTGAGAGATCCATTAGAGGAGGTTTATTTCAGATTGAGCATCATCTTCAACCATCTCCATGTATTTCCAGTATTGAGTTGCCGCTGCTACCCAGCAACTCCGTCATTTCTGCAGATTTTCCATTTTCATGTATATTGTAGCCAATCCTTCCAAGGATTGTGTATTATCGTTGTATTAGTGTTTTCAGGGGTTGAAAGCTTGCTCCCCCTCATTTATTTGAGCTGATATTTCTATATCATTGTATTTAATTTTATTTGTTGAAGTGTCTCCATATAAACTGCGCTGTATAGCCATAGCTTCCTTCATGTAGCAGTATTTTCCATTTATCATTGAGAGAGGCATTGCCTTACTTGAGTGATTGTTTCCTCAAGAATTTGTATACATTATTGCTGCTATAACCTAATATGATGGCTATTGGTATCTTCACATGTTCATGGCTGTAGAATAACGATGTTGTTCCATTTTATTGTTCATACATTGCTGCAGTCCCTCATCGAGCACTTTTTGAGGACATCTAAGTGTGGGAGATCTGTTTAACCCACTTAGAAGGATTTCTTTGGAGCCTCCTCTTGGATTCAGCACTTAGATACATTTATCTAAGGGGTCCAGGTCCTGGTTTCAATTCCTGTAGCAGCCATTACTGGAAAATGCGTTTTTCAGTCATGCCTTGCTAGCTGTTCCAGATTTGGAATATTACAGTGGTATCAGAGCATAGTCTTGGCTCAGCCTGTGAGTCTAAGCCCAAGAGATTAGAAGATTGAAGAGGATGGATTTTATCTCATCGTATTTCATATCCATGAAGAACCTCCCCAAGGAGGATAAGCAGAAAGAAGAGGAAGAACCCTGCACTTCCTATTCTCATCGAGAAGGAAACAAAGAAATAAGCAGGAAAAAGACTCCATCTTTTGGAGGAGAAAAAGAAAAGGGAGATAAGCTTACAAAGCTTCTTACCAAATCTGTACATAACATTCATGAGGATTTCAAGAAGATCCAAAGGGAGATGCATGTATAATCTCCGAGAGAGTTTGAATCAAAAGAAAATTCTAGATTGTCACATGAGGAGTGTGAGCAAGAAGCTACACACCCTGACACACAGCACAGTCACATGCCCAGGATTGCCGGAAGAGAGATGGAAAGAGAAGAAGAGGTTGCTAGGAGGCAAACCCTTAGTGATTTCTTAAAAGAGTATGAGTTTCAAACTCGGAAATTCTGAGATCACCTCAGTTTTTCAGAGTTTTGCAAGATGAAGGTGAATGGAAGAGAGCAACAAGATATATTTCATCTATCTACTTTTGAAGGTTCACCTACATGTTCAGCCAAAACTTGGGTGGAGGAGTTAGAGACCTTCTTGCAGCAACACCACATTCTTTAAGATGAATCCATCAAAGTTGCAACAATGCATATGAGAGGTAAGGCCTATGCTTGGTGGATTTTTGAATCCTTTTCTTTGAGAAATGTAAACATTGCATCCTATGCTAGTTTCACTAAGGCATTAGTGAAAATATTTGATAGAAGGATTCATGAAACACACATGGTGGGAACAAACAAGAAAACTCAATTAAAACCCCTACATGAGAACACAGTGCCATTTTAGAAAACCATGGGGAATGCTAAAAACTTGCACCATCCTTTATCGGAGGAGAAACTTTCTTCTCACACTTTTGGACAAGGGAGCATGGAGATCTCTTTTTCAAAAAGGGATCCAATCATTGGAGGGTTGCCCATTCATGTTGCAGAGATTGAGGGCAACAACACTGTCATTACTAGATATTATCTAGTTCCTCATGCAGAGGAAGGAGGAGCTCTTGCTCCAAATATAGGGATGCTTGCATCTTTAAAAGGAAGTCCCTAGGATCTCATGTGTGGAGATCAAGGCACAACTCATGTTCTACATGTGCCATTGCTGAGGAGGTGTGGAACCATGGAGACAAAAAGAGAAGGTAGGGAGAAGACCCAACATCATGAGATGAAGAGTACACATCCCCATTCATTTCTGGAGGTTGATGCACCTAAGAAGGTGATTGGATTGCATAGTGGAAGCATGGACAGATTTGTTCATTCATATATGTTGTCACCTCTTGTTAAGGATGTCTCATTGCATGGAGACATTTTGCCGGGGAGACCACTGGATCAACAGAGGAGGTTGGATGCTTCATCAGTTGAGGCACCACTCAGTGATTTCATAAGAGTGGGAACCTTGAGAAAGCTTGATACAACGCTGGGAGTCTTGGGTAGACTCAAGGAGAGAGGGAGCATTCCCTCAACATCATCAGTACCCACTTCCATTTCAGATTTTGTGCTATGGCAGAAGCAGCAGGGGAAGGATAGTAGCCTTCCAACTTGCATCTTTGACATGGGAGATGTCAAAGGAGAGGGCAGCCATATGACAGATGTTCTTCATGAGAGATCTTCAACATTGTCACTATGGAGGATAGATCCATATTGGAACTCCCAGCTGTTGATGGAGTATTCCAAGGATCTTTTCACTAGCATGATATTGGATGACCAGTTGCATGAGGAGGGATATTCAGTCAAAGATGGGGTCATCTTCTATCATGGTAGGATCTTCTTTCCTAGAGCTTCCAAGCTCAAGGAGAAGTTGCTACAACCAGCTTAGAAGGATTTCCTTTTCAGTCCCACTTATTCTATGAGAGCATACCAGACCATCATGGAGGGGTATTTTTGGATGGGCTTTGAGGAGGAGATATATTAGCATATGAGTAGATGCATGGCCCACATGGAGATGGAAGAGAGACATAACTATTTGGAGGAGTTATCACAGCCCCCTCTTTTCCCTTTGGAGAGGAGAGGAGACTCATTTATGAGCCACTACATTAGTATTAACAGAACACATGGTAAGGGTGTTCATTATTTTCATGAATATTTATATGATGTATGTCCCTTAACCATACATGTGCAAGATGATGCTCCAAGGAGGAGCATTATTTTTTCTAGACCACATGGTTTAGATGAGGCCATAAGCATGATTGATGGTCATTCCCTAGGAGGACTTGGGGAAGATGGATTTTATGGAGGACGTGCTCATTGTACACCTTGCATTATTCACTTCCTCCATACTTATGAGGAGATAGGGGCAACAGGCAAGTGGTTGAGAAGCCACATATTTTATCAGTCTCTATTGCAGTTGAGGGTCAAGCTGCATTGGTTACATTTGAGGGACCATTGTCCTTCTCATTTGTTGCGTGTGGCAGCAAGCATGATTATCATCTTTGCTTCCTATGGTTCTATTGTTTGTGTCTTTATGAGGAGCATGCTTGGGAGAGAGACACATTGGGGGAATGTGTCCTTTGAGGGAGAATCCTCCCACATTATTTGCACTACATGTTCTAAGGGGAACGTGAGATATGATATGGTTACCTTAACAACACAGTTGTCACTTTATGAGGTGAGTCATATGATGGATGAGATGCCATATGTTGATGACTTCCAACTCATCATATATGGGGATATTTGGGCCAACATGATTTGTAGCGTTGGAGGGGAGATCTTTGGAGATATTAGGGGAATTTTGAGGTCTAAAATGGGCCTCCTAAGGAAATAATAAAACAATAGCTAAACCAATAAAATAATATTTATGAATTTTCAATTCACTTTTTGCACCACAATCCATGTAACCATAGTTAAATTCAATTCAAAAGTTGTACCAAAATAAAATTAATAAAAAAATTGTATTGATGTGACTATAAATAAGAATGAACTTTTCAAGAAAAAATCATTATCATTGAACAACTAATGCATTTTTCCTTTGTACTTAAATAATTTAAAATAAAATATAAACATAAATTTATAAATTATTAATTATATTATATGTTATTAGTTAAAATTTATATTATTTAAATTTTATAATAACATGTAATTAATATACTATATAAAAATAATATAATATAATATAACATAATAAATGTATAGGGATATGGATTGTTTATTTCAAGAAATATGAAATGAAAATAATATATATTTATTCAAAAAGTGTGAAATGTCATTTATTATGAGTACTTTACTTTGACTTTAAAAGTACTTAGAGCACTACCATGGTTAACCATGAGCTTTTATCCACCATTGAGAATGTGACAAGTAAGTACCTTTAACTCAAATAATGTCACCTCAACCATTACGGATGATGTCATCCTCTAAAATGTGATTGGTTCTCGTAAAGTGAATTTTGATTGTACATTTTCCTTAGGAGGCCCATTTTAGACATCAAAATTCCTCTAATGATATAGTCCTCGCCTTGCCACTTGAAGGCAATCTTATTGCAACCCAGGATCAAAAGACACTCTACACTTACCTTAAGTGGAGAGAGGGACAGCGTGGGGTAGGCTACATTGTCTACCATGTGTAGAATTTTAGCCCACCTACTTTGTCGGAGCCAAAGGTGGAGGACAGTTTCCAGGAGTTGCCTAGTTGGAAGGTGAATCATTTTGCATGGCTCATAGCTTGGATATGGAGGATCCATATGGGAAAGATAGTTCCCATTTTATTTCAGATCCCATTCTTCAAAGGGACCTCTAGACATCACTTTGCTATCCTCTTGAGTATTTCACCTTTACATGATGATGGCTTGATAACTAACTTGCATGTTGAGGAGGGGAAATGTGGAGGCTTGATTGATGAGATATCATCACTTTTCTTGGAGGAGATCACCATACAGGGATGCTACAGGGAGAGGAGAAGAGAACTCATTCTATCCTTGCACTTGCTTGAGGACAAGTAATCTTTGAGAGGGGAGGACTGTAATATTCCAAAATTTACAAGCAGCAAATTGGAATATTAATTTTTGCTAATGTCATCTAGGAGATGAATAAAATGGGTAAAAGACCCATGAGTAGGAATAAAATCCCTCATAGTGTGAAAGGGATATATGAAGCAGTTTTATTTTGCACCTTTCAGTGTGAAAAGGGGCAATTGCATGAGGACAAGGTCAAGTTTGACAAAGTCAACAATGCTGTCTAAGAGGTGTAGCTTGCATGAGAAGACAACACAGTTTGAGAGGGAGGAATTTCTTTGTGGAAGAAACCCTAATGTGTGGGGTCTGGGGCAAAGAGGCATTCACTTGCATAAAAGGAGGAAGAGGCAACCATAGTGAGACATCTTTGAGCATATTGATTTTGGTATGAAGACTATTTGCATTCTTTGGCTGTTCAGTTGAGTTGCAGTGCTGCTTAGCACGAGGGATTCCTGTTTAGGAATTCTTCTCCTTCTTGAGAGGCCTATTGAAGGATTGCACTTCATTTTCTCCACATCCTGGCTCAAGGCCAAATCCACTTCTTCAGTCACTGCGTTATTTCTGCTGAAGTATAACAGAATGTTGCTGGGTGTTGCAGTGGAGGGGTTCCACAACACGATTCCTTGTCTCATATTTCAGAGGAGGGAGTCTCTATTCCTCGGGAAGGTTAGTAAGGAAGGTTTCAGAGCTGATTTTCATATTTTGGCTTTAGGCCAAGCTTCTCCTATCATAGAAAACACAGTGCATTCTCCATACTGTGTTATTTTAGTGCATACTTGTAGTGAGGGTTTGAACCAGCATCTTGGAGGGCAAGATCTTCAATGTCAGGATCAACCTTGCACTTGAGAGATCCATTGGAGGAGGTTTATTTCAGATTGAGCATCATCTTCAACCATCTCCATGTATTTCCAGTATTGAGTTGCAGCTGCTACCTAGCAACTCCGGCATTTCTGCAGATTTTCCATTTTCATGTATATTGTAGCCAATCCTTCCAAGGATTGTGTATTATTGTTGTATTAGTGTTTTCAGGGGTTGAGAGCTTGCTCCCCCTCATTTATTTGAGCTGATATTTATATATCATTGTATTTCATTTTATATGTTGCAGTGTCTCCATAAGAATTGCATTGTATAGCCATGGCTTCCTTCATGTAGCGGTATTTTCCATTTATCATTGAGAGAGGCATGGCCTTACTTGAGTGATTGTTTCCTCAAGAATTTGTATACATTATTGCTACTATAACCTAATATGATGGCTATTGGTATTTTCACATGTTCATGGCTATAGAATAACGATGTTGTTCCATTGTATTGTTCATACATTGCTGCAGTGCCTCATCGGGCACTTTTTGAGGACATCTAAGTGTGGGAGATCTGTTTAACTCACTTAGAAGGATTTCTTTGGAGCCTCCTCTTGGATTCAACACTTAGATACATTGATCTAAGGGATCCAGGTCCTGGTTTCAATTCCTGTAGTAGCCATTACTGGAAAATGCGTTTTCCAATCATGCCTTGCTAGCTGTTCCAAATTTGGAATATTACAATGAAGAATTTCATTATCTTCTATGGGATCCAGTCAAACATAAAGTTATTAGAAGAAAAGATGTTATATTTAATGACTTAGAAATGTTTAATAGGTATGTAGGTGAGCATAAGGTCAAGAAAGTTATTGATAGGTTTGCAGAGCAGCATGAAAACAACTCACCAATGCAAGAAAATGGACAAAAAATTCAAAAGCAAGAAGAACAACAAGTGGAAAGTGATGAACATCAAGAAGAAGGATCCTTTACAGGAGATTCAACCTAATAATGCACCGCTACAGTTGGTTCACAGATCTTGTAGGCCGCACAAGACTTTACACCTTTACAAAAGTATCCTCCTTCAAACTATATTTTATTAACTTATGAAGATGAACCTCATTGTTTTCAAGAGGCTTGTAAAGTTGAGCACAATAAAGAATGGAAGAAAGCAATGGAGGAAGAAATGAACTCTTTGTTGGGAAATAAAACTTGGTAATTTGTAAAACTCCCAAAAGATAGAAAGGTCGTGCAAGACAAATGAGTATATAGGATTAAGTATGAAGGTTATGAAAATAAGGAGAGGTATAAGTCAAGGCTGGCTCGATGAAAGGGTTTTCCCAAAAAGAAGGTATCGACTTCACTAAAATTTTCATAGGTTGTCAAAATGTCATCCTTTAAAGTCATTCTTGGTCTTGTTGTTGTTTTAGACTTAGATTGTGAAAAATTAGATGTAAAAACTGATTTCCTTCATGGTGAATTAGAGGAAAATTTTATATGGAGTAGTCAGAGGGCGTCTTATAAAGAGGTAAGGAAGACCTAGTTTGCAGGTTGAAGAAAAAAATCTATGGGTTGAAACATGCACCTCAACAACATTATACAAAATTTGATTCATTCATGTTGGAACATAGTTTTCACAGGTTGGCAGCTAACCATTGTGTCTATATCAAGAGGTATGATCAAGGAAAATATATAATATCACCGTTATATGTGGATGGCATGTTGACTGTTGGATATGATAAGAATATGATCAATAGGTTGAAGAAGGATCCAACACAACAAATATTGGGCATGAAGATTATGTGTGACAGGAAAAACAAAAGGTTGTGGTTGTCACATGAAAAATATATCAAGAAGGTGCTTTACAAGTTTAATATGAAGGATGCCAAACCATTTGGTACATCCCTTGCATCCCACTTCAAGCTGAGTACCGAGTTATATCCTAATGATGACACGGAGAAGGAAGAAATGAGCAATATTTCTTATGCTCCAATAGTTGGCAGCTTGATGTTTGCCATGGTATGTACACGACCAAACATTGCACATTCAGTGGGAGTAGTGAGCATGTTCCTTGCAAATCCAAGCAAACAACATTGGCAAGCAGTGAAATGGATTTTGAGTTATCTCAAGGGTACTAGTCATTACTATTTATGGTTTGGTCATAATGAGACTGTGCTTCAAGGATTTACAGATGCAGATATGGTTGGAGATATGGACACTAAAAATTCCACTGGAAGTTATTTTTATACATTTGTAGGTACAACACTATCTTGGGTGTCAAACCTTCAAAGAATAATAACCCTCTCTACAACAGAGGTGGAGTACATAGCTGCAACAAAAAGCTTGTAAACAGATGATGTGGATGCAACGATTCTTGAGAGAGATAAAAATAAATCATGACAAGTATGTGCTATATTGTGATAGTCAAAGTGCCATTCACTTGGCGAAAAACCCAACATTTCACTCAAAAACCAAGCACATTAACTTAAGATACCATTGGATCCAACATGTGTTGGAGGGAGGACAATTACCCTTCGAAAAGATCCATACAGATAAGAACCCTGTGGATATGCTCACTAAGGTTCTACCAAGAAATAAACATGAGTTATGTAGAGACATGGTAGGACTTGGTGTGACTTGATTCAAGACTCTTCATGTGGCTTCAAGTGGGAGAATGTTAGATGTGAAGTTAACGAAGACGCCATCACCACTCACACTGACTATCACCGTCCCAACCTACCATATGGAGAGTGGCCAACAATCCATTGTCTATCGACTTCTAGTTTTACTATGCAATCATGAAAAACACATAAAGAGAATTCTATAACTTAGTTCATGGACTATAAATTTGTAATTATCCTGAGCCTCAGATACAAATAAGGCAATTTTTGCCAAATCAATTGGGATTGAGTATTGCCCTTCATGTTTAACAACGTCACAATGAGATTTTGGCGTTAATGTTAACTTTTCTTTAAACATTTTAGGAGAAATCAAAACCTGTAACAGTTTATTGCATATTGGTGTTGTGGGCAAATTTTGTTGCATAATCCATGGGCGAAGCTTATTTCTCAGGCTATCCAGTCATAAATGCGCGAAGGCAATATATACCCACCACTAAATAGTGTACTTGCTTTAATCCTACGGTGAGCATATACTGCCCCGCACATTTATGACTGAATAACCTCAAAAATAAGCCTGGCCTAATCCGGGCCCTACTAAAATCCTTATTTGATGATGTCATGACAAGACGAAACTTTTACGTTAATCGAGATTGCAGATTTTCGATGTTTCGTGACTGTGCATAGTATATATAAGTTCATATTCCTGAAATAATTGACAAGTGGTGTCGAGTAGCTAAATAAATAAAGCGACAACCGTCCTTTCGATGATTTTGAAAGCGACACGTTTAGTAGAGAAATGGACAAGTGGGCTTTCTTCAAATTTGAAAATGACACGCAAAAGAAAAAATAACCAGTAAGATGTTGAAACCATGGGCCGGTTACAGAAAACCATGGTCTACCCAAAGAAACTTTAACTCTGACGAAACCATGGTTTACCCAAGCCCCCCGGTACCACACTGCTTCTTCTTATTTATAGGTAACATACATATCCAGATTCGACAATTCACATATGCAATTCTCGTGAAATTTTCTCTAACAGAAATCAAATTTCAGGGTCGGAAAAGCAGAGACACCATTCCAGAATGAATCGGAGCAAGACATATGCGAGCGGCGTATCTGTTGTTATGTTATGCAACCGTGGTTATCAATCATGGGAACCTGCGGCCACGAAAATTGCTATTGGGGCGATGGCGGCCTTGTCTGGAAGAATGGAAATGGGCGTGTTGAGATCCAAGGAGTGGGCGTGCAATGCCTCGAAGATAGCCACCACTGCAGGGGCGTGGCATGCCGCCGTGCTTCCCACACGGAGATCGACACCTGCACCTCCGCCTCCGCCTCCTTCCGCCACTAGCACTAGATCACATTCCCAATGTGGATTGCAACAGAGAAAGGGTGTTCATGACAACCATACACCTGCAATGGCGATGACATTGAGCTGCTGGGTACCTACCTAATTCTCATCTCCTTCGTTCCCAACATTGTTATTTCATTTTCACTCCCAACTTCTCTCAATGAAGGCGCTGCTATTTCAGTACCAATGCACAGATCTGGTGGGGCGGAGAAGTACTTGTAAAATTTGGGTCCGTTGACCCTAAAAATAATCTCTGCAATTGTAAATTCTTGTGATAAAACAGAAATAATCTCTGCAATTGTAAATTCTTGTGATAAAACAGAAATAATCTCTGCAATTGTAAATTCTTGTGATAAAACAGGTATGTTGATATATCTTCACCTATATGTCTATTGTCATCGGATTTCTCGCTGTGTCTCGTTACAGCTGAGATTATTATTATTAGACTATGTACTGTTTATATAAAATCAATATAACCAGCGTTTTTTTCTTTCTGAAAAAAAAAAAAAAATATATATTTTCATCGTATATTGTTGTGTGTATAAATCCCCACTACCCCACACATCATTTCTCTTCACATACATGTCCATTTCCATTGCATATTGTTTTCTTATAAATCCCCTTCATTTCTCTTCACATACATGTCCATTTCCATTGCATATTGTTCTCTTATAAATCCCCTTATCCCTTTTTTTCCCTTTTTTTTCAGAAGAGAAAAAACATTGTTTCCTATTATATTATATTATAGGATAGGAAAAACAATGCATTTGCCAAAATACATACATTCTCTTCACATACATGTCCATTTCCATTGCATATTGTTCTCTTATAAATCCCCTTATCCCTTTTTTTTCAGAAGAGAAAAAACATTGTTTCCTATTATATTATATTATAGGATAGGAAAAACAATGCATTTGCCAAAATACATAATCTAAGATGATGCCCCATCTTTTTCATCTATCTAGAGAAAAAGATGATGCCCCATCTCAGAAAAAGATGGGGCATCATCCATTGCATATTGTTCTCTTATAAATCCCCTTATCCCTTTTTTTTGGAAAGAGAAAAAACATTGTTTCCTATTATATTATATTATAGGATAGGAAAAACAATGCATTTGCCAAAATACATAATCTAAGATGATGCCCCATCTTTTTCATCTATCTAAAGAAAAAGATGATGCCCCATCTTAGAAAAAGATGGGCTAAGATGATGCCCCATCTTAGAGAAAGAGAAGTGGCCCATGTCACCCATAGTGTGAGCCTCATGAGAATGTCGTAACATATGAGAGTATCCAGATTTGCCAAAAGGCATGAGAACATCTTGTAAAAGAAGTGCCAGTATAGTGTAAAGACGTTCAGCTTGATGTCCTTACCATACCAAAAAAAAAACCCATTGTCCAGCCACGCTAAGATTATAGGCAGTGAGACATATAGTTACCATGATGTAGCATCATGTTCATATAAACAAAATCTCAAGCTGAGCACGTTCATGAGAAAAAAACAAAACAAAACACAGGCTCGCTTGAAAGATCCCAGGCTCGCTTGAAAACCGACTCAGCTACAGCATCCGATATGTAAACAGCAAGAGAAAACCCTCAAAAGTAGTCAGAAAGGCCATCACTATGAGGGATAAATCATGGAAGCATGTGTTAATGGAATCTATAATGAATATTTGAAAGAGCCCAGCTTCATGTTAGCCCGATAGTGTGTGACAGATATGAATCCATATGGCTGTTCCAAACCCATCTTAGGCAGACCATCCACCCTCTTGTTAAGTTCCATGTATACATGTTGCAAGGAGGCTCTCTGGAACTTGGAACTTAGAGATGATAGTGTGTACAGCGGATATGAATCATACCATTTGTTCCAAACCCATCTTAGGCAGACCATCCACCCTCTTGTTAAGTTCCATGTATACATGTTGCAAGGAGGCTCTCTGGAACTTGGAACTTAGAGATGATGTAGCGGATGCGAACAATCCACCCAATAAGATTAGCACCTCTCAAAGCGGACCTACCAGAAATGCCATCAATAATGATTTTAGAGTCTCTGTAGATATCAATGCATGGGATCTGTGAATGATAGGCGACCATGATCCCACTCCAAAGTCCCATAATCTCCACTTTGTTGTTTGTTCCATAGCCCCCGTTTCAGAAGATATGATACCTTTGTTCCATAGTCCCGTTCCAGAAGATATGATACCTCTCCGCTTTGTTGTTTGTTCCATAGCCCCCGTTCCAGAAGATATGATACCTCTCCTCGCCGTCCAATTTAAGTGAGGCTTCGCATCCGCATAGGCCGTTCTGTTGTGCACCATCAAAAAATAGAGCCCGAAAGTGGATGCAGTGTGGTTTGAGTCTAATGGAAAGATCTCTGCAATTTTGAACCGAAATAGCGTTTATGTTGAGCCACTCCAAGACACGAGAGTAAATCAGTGCAAGATCAAAATGCGCCTCCCTGAACAGCATATTGTTTCTAGTGCACCATAGCTCCAGCATACATAGTAAGGGCCCTATACCCACCACATTTAGTCGACCAAAATTCATACGCATGATTAGAATTATGCGGTCTCCATGTTGCCAAAGTTGAGAACATATCCGATAATCCCAGTTACCCCACACATTATTTCTCTTTCCCCACACATTATTTCTTATGTTTCTACAGAGTAAACTCACGTAACACGCTGTCATGTAAAACAGGTTTGTTAAGTATATTGAACACATATTTCTGAATTGGCGCAATATCCTGTCATGTATAACAGATTTGTCCAAGTATAATATTTGTAAAGTAGGTTAATGGACTTTGGTCATTTTATAATAAATAAATAAATAAATAATGACTACGTTGTAAAACACATTGTAAAATATTGCACTGAAGTTTATTTTAATTATGTATTTTCAATAGGATTTTTATAATTTTTATTTAATTATGAATAATCAGCGTAGATCTATTTAAATGTATTTTTTTTATAATATTAATATATTGAGCTTATAATAATAATTAATTCCCTTCCTAAGTTTTTATAATTTTAATTTATTTAACTTAATCATCAATAATTTTAATTTATTTAATAAAGTGATTAATTAATTTTAATTTATTTAATAAAATGATAATAATTATATATTATTTTATACTTTTAATTTATTTAATTTAATCATTAATAATTTTAATATTAATTTATTTAATTTAATCATCCATAATTTTAATTGATTTAATTTAATTATCAATAATTTTAATTTATTTAATTTAATTTTCAATGATCTAATAATAATCAATAGATCTATTCTTATCAAAATAATCAATAATTTTAATTTATTTAATTTAATTATCAATGATCCAATAATAATCAATAGATCTAAATTATTTAATTTAATTATCAATGATCTAATATCTATTATTATCAATAATCAAGTTAATAATTTTAATTTATTGATCTATAATTTTTAATTTATTAAATTTAATTATCATTGATCGATCTATTATTATCAATAGCAATGATTATAATCAGCATAGATCTATTATTTTTTTTATAATTTTAGTTTAATGATCCAATAATTATCGATAGATCTATTATTTTTAATGTATTTTTTTTATAATATTAATATCTTGAGCTTACAAAATTAAGCAAAATTAATTTCTTAATAATTTTAATTTAATTATCAATAATAAGCATAGCTCCGTTTTTAATGTATTTTTTTTATAATATTAATATCTTCATAAATCTATTTTTAATAATCAACATAGATCTATTTTTAAATGTATTTTTTTATAATATTAATACCTTGAGCTTACAATATTATTTGTTTTATAATTTTAATTTAATTATCCATCATCAACATAGATTTATTTTTAATAATTTTAATTTAATTATTAATAATCAACATAGATCTATTTTTATTAATTTATAATTTTAATTTAATTATCAATAATAAGCATAGATTTATTTTTAATGTACTTTTTTATAATATTAATATCTCCATAGATTTATTTTTAATGTATGATGATGATGATGATGATGACGACGATGATGATGGTGGTGGTGGTTAACGTCCACTGAGACCAATATTTGGTCTATTGGACCTAAAGAAAAGGGTTATTTAGTTTTATTTAAGATTTTATTCCTATGCTCCAAAATTTGGAGAGAAGCCTCCCAAGTTCACTATAATTTTGACATCTTAAAAATCTAGGAAGGTCAGTATTGCAACAAAGATTATGAAATTGAGCTCTAATGTGGTTGTACGCAGGGCACTCTAAGAGGAAGTGATTTTCATTTTCGATGTTCATATTCTCACAGAGATGGTAGATCCTTTCCATCCATGGTGTTTTAGGAACTATCCAACGACCTGTTTCACTATGGAGATCATGAGAGTTCGTTCTAATCTTGCCTATATTAATTTTCTTCTTTGAGCTAGTTAAAACAGAGAGATAATTTTGATCTTCTAGGGTGGGGTTGATGACCTCCTTATAATATCTTAATTTTCTTTTAGCTACTAGATCTTTCTCACACCACATTTTTTCTTTGAACTTAGAAGTAACAATTTTTTTAATGTTTTTAATATTTTGCAATGCAACATTCTCTTCGATCTCCCAATGGTTTAACTAGGCCCTGGTGTCTTTATACCAACTTCTTTTAAGCCTTAGGTGCTTTTGGCTGGAATTTAAAGCTAGGTTAGGAAGTCTATAGTCTCCTATGCTATTGAGCTTGTGCTTGTACAACAGAAGGCTCTCGATATGGGAAAGGCCCACTTCTAATATTAATATCTTGAGCTTACAATATTTTTTTTTTTTGTAAACTTCGTAGTACCTTTCTATTATCTTGGGCAGATTGTCATACAAGAAAAAACAAATACAGTGACTGTCAAACCAGGAGGTAACTCCTCAAAACTGCAATGTATATTAGCTGAAGAATGTACATGCTTATATAGATGGGAAGTGAGGCTATTGGGATTCAGCTCCCAATGACTCTTGGCCTTCCTTATTTCCTAATAATAAATAATATACAAAAATAAATGTGCACACCCATCCATAGGATTAGGTGTCAACATTCCCCCCTTTAATCCGAAGGGATGTTGGTGAGTCCAAGCATCGATCTGAACTTTTCAAACTTCTCTCTTCCAAGTGCTTTGGTGAAGATGTCAGCAGTTTACTCATTTGTGGAACAATGATGTAGATGGATGGTTTTGGCCTGAACATGATGTCGAATGAGATGGTACTTTGTATTGATGTGCTTTGTTCGATCATGGAACTTTGGGTTCTTAGCCAACTTTATTGCAGAAGTGTTGTCGATCATGAGTGGAGTGGAATACATCTGTTTCATCTGCAAATCTTCCAGGATTTTCCGGAGCCACACAATTTCCTTTGTTGCTTCAGCTGCTGCCACATATTCTGCCTCGGTCGTGGAATGTAACAGGCCATTGTGCTGCAGTCTTGGGCAAGCTCTGATCTCAAACTCACTCAGTGCTAGCAGTAGACACTCTGTTTTCCCACCTTGCGCCATCAAAGTCTGAATCGAGTATCCGGTCGAATGAAATCGCCTACTGTGTATGTGGGTCCAGTCTTGAGTCCCCTTCAGTACCTTAGTACTCTTTTTGGTAAGGACTATTATATTTACAAGGTTTTACATGAATATGAGAAGTTCCAACAACAAATGAGATGTAAGATGCAGTTGAGATGTCAGGTCTGGTGGTGGTCAGATAGATAAGACTTCCTACAAGTTGTCTATACTTAGTTGCATCCTCAAATTCCTTCCCTTCAACTGATGTGAGCTTCAAGTTTTGTTCCATTGGAGTGCCTAAGGGTTTACAATCATCCATGCCAAATTTGTTCAAGAGATCTCCAATGTACTTCTTCTGAGAAAGAAAGATGAATTTTGGATGTTGAATTACTTCAATACCCAAATAGTAATGAACATGACCCAAATCAGTCATTTCAAAACCTTTCTTCAACTCTTTCTTCATGGATGCAATATAGCTCTCATTGTTTCCTATTATCAAAAGATCATCTACATATACCACAAGATATACAATTGTTTTTCCAACTTTCTTAACAAACAAAGTTGCATCATCAAGATCAAAATGTTTGAAATCAAGTTTCAGAAGATGCTCGGTCAATTTATCATACCAGGCTCGTGGTGCTTGCTTGAGGCCATACAAAGATTTTACAAGTTTGCAAACTTTGTGTTCTTGACCCTTTATCACAAATCCTTCTGGCTGGGACATATAAACTTTCTCCTTTAGATCTCCATTCAAGAAGGTTGTTTTTACATCCATCTGATGAACTTTCCATCCACTCTGAGCTGCTAAGGCAAAGAGAGTCCGGATGGTGGTCCATTTTGCTGTGGGAGCAAAAGTTTCTTCATAATCGACTCCTTCTTTCTGTGCGAATCCTTTTGCCACAAGCCTGGCCTTGTGCTTGTCAAGTGAACCGTCTGCTTTGTACTTGTTCTTGTAGACCCACTTACAGCCAATTGGTTTCGTTCCCAAAGGCGGATCAACCAGCTTCCAAGTGCCATTCTTTATCAAGGCATCATACTCCTTCTGCATCGCTTCTTTCCATTCATCTTGAGAAGCGGCTTCTTTGAAGGAAGTTGGTTCATGATCTGTAGACAAACTCAATTCACAGTTATAAGCAATATCCATATCAACAGGGGAATCAGAATTATCTACATCACCTTCGATCTCTTGAGTGGAACTTCTTGTTCCTGTTTTTCCAACCTCATCAGGATGAACATCCTCCAGTGTCTTTGTCAGCCATTTGGGGGGACCTTTCTGAGATGGCCCTGGCTGGTCACTTGACTGAGTTGGGATTTATTCAAGATTCAATCTCCCAATTCTGTCAATCACATCATCCAATGTGTCATCCGTGGTGGTTTCTTCATGTGGGGGAGAGTGTGGTTCAGGAAATGATTCCACAGTTTGATTCAATATCGGAATCCCCCCTTCAAGGTGTGGAATCACATTATCAAATTCTTTGAAAGACTTTGCATGTGTGAATCTATCCGGGCGATCAAGTTGCCGCTCAACAACCTTGTCACTCTTGGATGATTCAAGAAATATGACATCTCTTGCTATCACAAACTTCTTATTTGCTTCATCATAGGGACGATATCCTTTGGAGGTATTGGAGTACCCCAAGAAGATACATTTTCTGCTTCTAGCACCAAGTTTGTTCCTTTGACCCTTGGGTATCAAGGCATAGCAGGTGGACCCAAAGACCCTGAAATGCTTTACCGAAGGAATGTGGCCATGCCACATTTCAAAAGGAGTTTTGTTTCTAATTGAACTTGAAGGACACCTATTCTTTATGTAAACAGCACATAGAACTGCATCAGCCAAAAACATCAATTTTACATTCTTGAAAAATAACATGGAGCGGACCATATTTAAGATGGTTATGTTCATTCTTTCAGCTACACCGTTCTGTTGTGGATTATATGGCACAGTGGTTTGATGTTTGATTCCATGTTGACGAAGATAATTTTCAAATTCGTTTGAGGTGTATTCTTTTCCATTATCAGTACATAGAGAGCCAATATGTGTTTGTGCATCATTTTCAATCCATACATGAAAATTCTTGAAAGTTTGAAAACCATCAGACTTATTCTTCAGTAAGTAAATCCAACACATCTTGGTGTAGTCATCAATAAATGTCATCATGTATTTGTTTCCATTTGCAGAAGCAATAGGCATAGGGCCACATAAATCTGAATGAACAAGTTCAAGTTTCCTATATGCTCTTGAGTGTGAATCATGAAATGGCTGTTTGCTATGCTTTCCTAGAATACATGCATCACATTCCTTAGGTTTTCTAGGAATTGTAGGCAGTCCATCAACACCATTTTCTTCAACAAACGAAGGCTGTCATAATTTAAGTGTCCAAATCTAGCATGCCATAAAAGACTTGATGGAAATGTACCTTCATCATGATATGAACTGAAAGCAAAGTTTTGAGCATGAGCAGATGAACCTTTCAGCTTCAAAAGTCTCCCTTCTTCTATTCCCTCCATGACAAGTGAGTGATCTGATGCTGATCTGACCTCTGCCTTGCCATCAAACAAGTGAACTGAGTGTCCTTGCTGCCGGATTTCGATCAGGGACGGCAAGTTTCTCTTCAACTCCGGGAGGTATAGAACCTCATGTAGGATATGATCAGGAAGACCAGGCAGTTTAAGCCTGACTGTGCCAAGCCCTGATGGCTTGAGTTTGGATTTATCTGCGAAATATACTGCTCCATCAACTTTGTCAGTGAATTCTTCAAAAAAATCTTTTCTAAATGTCATGTGACATGTTGCTCCCGAATCTAGCAACCAATCATCTCTCCATGAAGTAAATGAAACATCAAAGAGGTTTTCAGTTACTCCATTGTTACAATGTGCTAGAACATAGTGAGCGGATTCAGGTGCTTTACCTTTGTCTTTGTCATTGGTTTTAGCTTTGTCTTGATTTCTGTGCTGCTCAATTTTGTTCCATGGTGTTCTGCATTTGGGTGCATCATGTCCATCTCTATTGCAGCGTGTGCAATGAAGATGGGATTTGTCAGCTTGTCTGCCCCCCCTTTCTGTGAAGTTCCTTCTTCCTCTTCCTCTTCTGCCACCTCTTCCTCTGAATGACTCTGGAGCATGATTCTTTTCTCTATGTGCCAAATATGCAGCCTCTTCGGAAGATGAAGGGACTGTCATCTTCCCAAAAGCTTTCTCTCTTTCTGCAAACTTCTGCTCAAGTTTATCAAAGGTGATTTGTTCAAGGTTTCCACTTGCTTGCAAAGACTCAAGATAATGTGAGTAAGTCGGATATAATGCCTTAACATATGCTATGAGAGGTATGTCCATTTTTACACCGGTGTTTTGAATGTCATGCATTATAGATCTTATTTCTGAAGCTAAAGCAAGGGGATCATCATTCTTCATTTCAAGACTGAACAGCTTAACCATCAATTGAACATTTTCTAATTCTGAGTGTGAGTCATAGAGTTCTTTTAGTTTCTTCAAGGCTTCAAAGGCATTTGAGAATGATGAAATATGGCGACTCACCTCTTCACTCACTGAGGCTGCAATCAAGGCATAAGCCTTGCAATTCTTTTTTTCCCAGATGGCAAGCTCTTTGTCTGAAGTGGGCTTCTCTGGTGGATTTTCTGCTTGTCCTTCACAGATTCCTCTCCACAGCTCATTAAAAATGAGTGTGTGTTTAATCTTCCGAGACCATTCAAGATAGTTATCTTTGCCAGAGAGAACTATCCCAACAATAGAGATGAGAGAATGCATTAGACTGCTGGAAAAAATCTTCTGAAGAGGAAACAAATTCTGCTATAAAAACTTCAAACTCTTGAAATATTTCAAATACAGGGGCAAAAACTCTTGCTGGAAAAAATTTTCTGAGTTTAAAAACTCTTTCTGGAAACTATATCTGCTCAGAAAACTTTGCTGGAGACTGAATTTTAAAAAACACTCTATGCTAGAGACTGAATTCTGCATAAAAAAAAATGTATTTTTTTTTTTTTTTTTTTTGGGAAAAAATGTATGTGAAAAAAAAATGGGATTATGAATGGGAGGGATTGAAAGGGCGTAATGGGAAGTATGAGCGTGGGCGGAATTATGAAAGGATGGGCGCAATGGGAGGGGCGCAAAATAAATATATGACTCTTGTAATATATGGGAGGGGCGCAATGGACAAATATGCAACTGTGCGTAGTATATATAATGGGCAGTATATAATGGGCAGCGTTATGGAAATATATAATGGGCAGTATATAATGGGCAGCGTTATGGAAATATATAACAACTGTGCGTAGTATATATAATGGGCAGTATATAATGGCAGCGTTTTAAATGTAATGGAGCGATATTACAAATGAAATGGACAGCGTTTTAAATGAAATGGACAGTATATATAATGACAATACCACGCAAGGAGATACCACGCATAATGGGCAGCGTTTACTGTGAGGGCGTATTGCAGAGCTGAGAGGGGCGGAGCAGACAGCGTTATACCACATACAAAATGTATGACAACGTTATAATATTTGAGGGGCGGACCACAAATACAGCGTTTTAATATACAAAACGATGTCAAACATTAAACAGCACATATGTCACCATGTCAAACAGCGTTATGAGAGGGGCGGATGCCACAGCGTTTACATATCATGCCACAGCATAAATAACACAGTGTTTAATATAATGGAATAGACACGCGCTATATGACAGTGTTATAATACCACGCAAGGAGATAGCACGCATATGACAGCGTTCAATAATAAGGCGGCTTCGTTGCAGAGGAAGCTCGAGCGTTTGAAATGTTCGACTGTTGTTTGGAGCAGCGCTGTATGGAGTAGGGCGTGGGGAAGGGAGCTAGCGTGGCTCAAGGGTGAGAATAGGCCGGTCGAGTAGAGTATTGCAGGCGGTGAGGGATCACTGTGTGTGAAAGAGGGCGGAGGGAGCGGTCTGTTGGCCACTACATCGAATTATGTGTAGACCAAAAAAGAAATTGTCTTATCCTACTACTGACAGCATTTAGAGTTGTAGCATGTCCATAATATTTACAATTAAAGCAAGTATCTAAACAAACAAAGTCCAAAATGATTAAACATTGAAGTAGTTAACCAGAAAGATCTACAGAAACCGGAGCATGAGCAGTGGTACCCAACACCTGTGGACTGTTGTGAGTGATTTGCAACTGTTTTTCAATCTTACCAACCCTATCATTCAACTAAATCTGCACTTTGAGCATGGCATGCATGTCCATCTTCATTTGTTTCATTTCAAATAGAATTGAAGAGGTGAGAATCTTATCCTCTTTACTTGCCATAGCCTTGGCGAGAAGGCATTTCATCTTCCAGTAAGTCTTTACTGACTGTTGAAAGAGATAAACACGACCCCGAGTACTACCTGGATCGGTTATAAAATCCATTTGAGAAAGTTGAGCTTCCATGTCCATGGAAGGCAAAATTTCCATTACATACCACGATCTATGGCAGAGAATTCGTGTCAAGTCTGGAGCTGTCGTCTACGGTGGAACACCAAAACAAGATCTAGACGAAGAGTGAATGGTAGTAACAATGAAACAAACAAGCAAACTGTTCAACCACCACACATAATCCTGCATTAATTCATCTGACAATCTATTGATGCAAAGAGCTGGCTGGCGCATGCAAATCAATAACAAGAGTGGAGAGCGACCGTCAGAGGACTACCATCATAATGATTTCACACAAGGGACTGTAAGACATCCACCACGTGGATGCACACGACCCGAATCAACAGTCTGGCACCCTAATCGGGGGTGAACGAGATCGATCTCTATCCACAATACACTGTAGAGGATATAATTCCACTACCCAAGCCTGGTGAGAGTCATTTATATCAATATTTCTGGTGATATTCTTACAAGCCCAATTCGCCAAATAGTCTGCTCCCTCATTCCCTTCTCGACGAACATGAGTGCAAATGACTGAACCGACCTGGTGAAGAAGATTACCAATATCTTCAACAAGTTTCGCTATTCTCCAACTCTTACTTATTTTCTGCCATGGATTGCCTTTTTGTAGTTTTTCCAAAATACCAACTGCCATTGCAGAATCCCCCTCAACAACTAGTCTTTGGTAACCTTCCCAAATTGCAATAATTAAACCCTTCTTTAAAGCCATCTATTCAGCCTCATTATTGGTAACATATCCCATAGGATAAGAATAAAGATGACATACCTTACTAAAAGAATCTCTGAATATAGCACCGATCCCTGCCTGTCTCTTGGACTGTTACTATTCCATCCAAAATTTGCCTTCCTTTAACAAAACCTGTTTGCTCCGAGGAAATAATATCAAGAAGAATTGGTTTTAATCGATTTACCATGATAGTAGACAAGATTTTGTATATAACATTACACAAGGCAATAGGACGGAAACCTGCAGGAGTGTCCATGTGAGCTTGCTTTGGAATCAAAGTGATAAAAGTGGAATTCAAGCCCGGGAAAACCTACTGTGAATGCCTAGATTCTTCAACCAGTTCCCAAATATCGTGGCCAAGAAAATACCAACAGGCCTGGTAAAATTCAGCTGTAAAACCATCAGGGCCAGGAGCTTTGAATTTAGGAAGATTTTTAACCACATCCTCCACCTTAGTAAAACTAATACTTCGCATTAATGCTATATTTTGATCCCGAGATATAATAGTTGGAATATGTACGGTAAGGCGTCGAATAGCCTCTTCTCTGTTATTCACAGGTTCAGTCACCATAGCATGAAAATTTCTAACCAGCAACCCTTCCATTTCTTGATGCTTGAAAACTTTATTGCCATTCTCATCCTTCAAAGAGAAGATTCTATTATGTTGTCGTCGTTGATATAGGGATTTGTGGAAGAAAGAGGTATTTTTCTCACCTTCCTTCAACCATTGCACACGAGATTTCTGCTTCCATAATATCTCTTCCTGTTTCCGTCGCTCTTCGAGTTCACTGAAAACAAGCCCTTCTTGTTCTGCAAGAAATGTCGTACGGCCATCACAAATTATTTCCTGTTGAATCTGCTTCATTCGATCCTGAAGAATTTTCATAGAGTTCTGAATATTTCCAAAATGCGTTTTATTCCAAAGTTTGATTTCCTTCTTGATATATTTCAATTTTAATTGAAAAGTATGCATACGGTTCCAACCTTGAATCTATGACGATTGCCACCAATGCTTTACTTTATTGAGGAACGTAGGGTCTCTTAACCAGAATCGTTCAAAATGAAAAGGCTTATTGTGTGGCACATCCTTGATATCCAAAGTTAGACTGATTGGCCAGTGGTCAGAGCCTAAGGAAGGCAGAATTGAGGCTTCAAAATGCAGATCAAGATTAATTAGATCTTCTGAAATTAAAAACTGATCAAGATAAGATGCTATCTGATGCGATTCACCTCGACGATTGTTCCAAGTATATATACCATTCACCGTAGGAATGTCAACTAGGTGAAGATCAGTTAGAAGGTCCCAAAATGACTCCATCTCTGAATCATCTCTACGAATCCCTCCCTTCTTTTCACTTAGGTTTAAAATCAGATTAAAATCACCTCCTATTATCCAGTAATTCTCCTGATGTAATAATCACAAAGCTCGTATACTATCTAAGAACTATTGTTTCTCCCATGGTAGATGAGGACCATATACTGCTGTGAGCAATAGTTTTTCTTTAGTTCCTATAGGCCAAAAACAACCGGAGAGACGACATTGTAAGCCAAACCAATCATGAGCGATGACTTCATCTGGATTCCAAAGAATTGTAATTCCTCCCGCTGTACCTCTAGCATCTATGACCATCACTTCATAATGAGGGTGAAAAGACTTTAAAATTTCATCAAAACGTTGCGCATAAATCTTCGTTTCTTGAAGAAACATAATTTGTGGTTTCTCTAGTTTTAATTTTTCTTTTAAATGCCTCTGTTTAGCAAGGCTATTTAACACTCGAATATTCCAAGAAAGAATTTTCATCATTAAGATTTAGCTAGTTTTTGAAATACCGTTGTTAATGGCATGATCTTGCCTGTATTGATCAATATTTCACCAACTAATTGAATAGATTCTTGGAGTGTTTTCCTGCCTTTCTTCTTACCTGGTTTTGTTTGATGAGTTCCGACTTTATGAAAACTAGACTCTAGACTAATTATTAATTTTTTAGTTTGTGCCGTCAAAAAATGCTCAAAGGTTTGTTTATAGACAGTCTTTCGATCACCTGGAATAAACCTGTCATCTAAATTCCTCCATTCATGATGAAACCGTTTCATAACCTGTTCCTTTGCACTGAGATCATCCTTAGGTGTTTCAATATCCATTTTCATCTGTTCCTACTCTTCAACAATTCGGTCACTAGACTCAAAATTTTCAAGTGGTGCTTTGCATTTTATAGCAGACATTTTATCTATCTACATCTCTGGGAGTGAAGGTTGAACATCAATCATATCCTTTGTTGTATGATCGAGCTGCACCTCTGGGGGCGAGGGTTGAACATCAATCTTATCCTTTGATGAATCCCCTTCTTCTTGTAGTATCTCAAAAGGATTATCTGAAGTGCGATACTTATGACTATTGGTAGGAATAGACTGTGGTCGAGGGCCTTTTTTCTTGGTAGCAGCGAAAACAAAACCTTCATCCTTGTCACGGTTTTCTTCTTGGTTAATCGAAATATTGCCTGATTGAACCTCTGGATAATTTTTAGGACAGGATTCATACAAATGTCCATATTCATGGCAGCGTCGACAACGAAAAGGAATGTGCTCATAATCCAGGGTCTGTTTCCAAATCTCATCTTCATATTCAAGTTCAATCGTTTCCGGAAGAGGCTCTGAAATATTAATATATACACAAACACGAGCGAAAGAAGTATATCTGCCTCAACATGTTGTCTCCGCAATTTTAACAAAACTACCTAAAGAATTACTAATCCCTTCTAGAATATCAGGATCCCAAAAATCCTTTGGTAAAGCAAATAAACGGACCCAAACAGGAGCTTCCAAAAATTGTTCCTCATCAGGATTGTAACAGTCTTCTCACTGCCTAATGAATAACCCTGCATTATTAAAAAAGTACGGCCTGCCTTCAAATATGTGTTCTTTATCCAGGAAGTTAGTAAAAATAACTGTAAAGAAACCAGGGGGACCAAATTTCAGGTCAAGCTGCCCTCGTGGTTGCCATTTATTCTGAATCCATTTCAAAAGATCTTTCTTCGTAGGCCAAATGCCTATAAACTTATAGATTAAAGCATGATCTTTCATATAACAGTGATAATCTTTTAACGTATTAGGCGGTATGACAAACCTGGGTTTTTTTGTGCCCGTGGAAAACACTGCCCTTTTGTCTTTGACTGCCATTCGGCTATCAGTAATCAACATAGATTTATTTTTAATAATTTTAATTTAATTATCAATAATTAGCATAGATCTATTTTTATTTTTTTATAATATTAATATCTTGAGCTTACAATATTAATTGCTTTATAATTTTAATTTAATTATCAATAATTAATACAGATTTATTTTTAATAATTTTAATTTAATTATCAATAAAGCATATATCTATGTAACACTCATAATTTGTTTTTTTACTTTTACTCCATTTTTATTCACATCCTTATATATAATAGTCACTAATTATTAATCTTATAAAAAGTTCTTACCATAAGTATTATGGCTTAACCGTGAAATAATTTCTATTCCTAATTTTTTTTTTTTTTAACGGAAACGGATATTGGAATATATTAAAATCTTGGCATGAATGCCTTTATTCGGTTTACATGATGTAAGGGAAACACCCAAGTTTCCTCTCGTGCTAGTAACAATGTGGCACAGACACTTATAAACCAATGATTCTTATATGCAACAATGGAGTCCATCTCCGTAGCTTTCCCAAACTTGTTGATACAAACAAACTGCTTCAATAAAATGAAATAAAACATATTAGTTGAGATTTTAAGGGATGAGATCCCATTCTTCGTCTCTATCTCTTAGAAGAGTGCCAAGAGAGAGAAGATCGACTTTGTTGGTTTCAGAGTCAGCATCCTTGTTGTTCTCTCTCAGCGCATGGAAGAAATTCAAACTCTGAAATGATTTTGCTAGAGTTTTGATTCTAGCCATCAGTCTTGTGAACCTAAAATATGAAGGGGTAGATTTGTCCACAATAGTTTTAATTATGGACTGTGAATCGCCAAAAACATTTGCCTCTTTTATGCCAAATCCTTTGAGTTTCTTGAGGCCTTGGAAGAGAGCCAACACGTTAGCTTGAATGCTAGTATTGTGACCCAAGCTCTAGGCAAATCTTTGCTCAATTCTACCTTCGAAATTTTTCATGACTCCTCCTGCTCCAACTTTTCCAGGATTTCCTTTGGCAGCCCCATCAAAGAAGAGGGAGTATCTAGACTACTTGATAATCCACTCTGAGAAGTACTTCTCATTGACTCTAATTTTCCATTCTTTGGAAGGGATGGATGACCTTACTATATCTTGAAACTGAAGGTCGAAAATGGCTCCCCAATCCATATCCTGTTGACTTAGATTTGCACCGTCCAACTGGTCTCCCAAGATTTATTTTAGTTGACATTTTATCTTGATCGTGACAATATTGACATCCTGTATTGTATCTCTGAAAATCCTCTTGTTCCTCTCAAGCCAAATTTTCCAATAGATGATTTTAGGCAGAGAGAGTGAGGAAACCTTGATGTGTTTGTTTTTAGGAATAGCTCCTGGATACCTGAGCAGCCAGTTTGAAAAAAAATCAGGAAAGTAGCTGGGAAGGGTGAATTTGTTTCTCCATGGGCCAATGAGCTCATGCCAAATCTATACTGCGTAATTAAATTCTAGCACAAGATGGGTGGCGCTTTCTTCATTTTCACCACACATTATACATTTGGAAGGCCCATAATAGCCCCTTTTCTGCAATTTGTCTTTTTTCAAAATTCTTTTATGGCACAGAAGCTAGCAAAAAAATTCAATTTTGGGGATGGATGCATGATTCCATATCCCCTTCCAGAGCGTTGGATTTGGAGGAACGTGGGGCTGTTCCAATTTTTTTTTGTAACCTTGTGCTACAAAGTAATGTCCCGATGCTAAACCCCAGCTACGAAAATTAGATTTCCTCAAATTAATTGGGGCCATGCCTTTCAAAAGGGCAAAGAAGGTTGTGCAATCTTTCTGTAATTCCGGTGGCACCTATAGTTTCTTCCAGCTCAGCCAAACGTTGTCATCCCAGCATGAGATGTCCCACAGCGTTGAATTGCCAAAGTTGGTCATCCAAGAGCGTAACGCGAGCAGAGAGCGATCTTCAGCAAGGGGGTCATTGTTCATAATTCGGTCTTCCCATATTTTGATGTGTTTGCCATTCCCAGGTATCCTAAACACATGGAGATTTCTTAAAGGGATGGTTTTAGCGCAGAGCTTGAGGAAGAGCGAGCTGGATTTGGGGAGAGGTTTATGTAGACAATGAGACCTCTGCCCTCTGAAATATTTTTTCCATAACGCAACTTGCGCCCAACCAGGATTGGGAGCGATAATCCTCGAAAGAAATTTTTCTCCCATAGCCACGTTTTGTGTATAGATGTTCTTGAAATTCAATCCGCCTTCCATTAGTGGCTTGGAGATTTTGTCCCAACTGATTAATGGGATTTTCTTCTCATTCAATTTGCCTCCTTTCCAAAAAAAAATTTGGATGTGGTCCTCCATTTTCCTAAGAATGTCAATAGGAGCCAACAAAACAACGAATTGATAGATTGGGAGGCTATTTAGCACAACCTTGATGAGCACCAACTTACCTATAAGATTGAGCCAGGAGAATCCCCAGGCCTGAATCTTGAGTTTTAATTTCTCTAGCAGAGGGAACCAATCTTTGTTGAAGGCACTCTTGAGGAAGATAGGAAGCCCCAGATACTTGAACGAAGACTAGGTTGAGGAGGCAGTGAATCCAAAGCATCTGGATATGGCATTGAGATTCTTGGCAGAAGTGTTACAACAGAAAATATGACATTTTCCATTATTAATTTTTCTTCCCGTTTCATCACAAAAGTCATCCAACACACCTTTGAACCTTGTAGCCGATAGCACAGTGGCTACTCCCAACAACAGGGAATCATCAGCAAATAGTGCATGATTTATATTTTTAACTCCTCTTGCTATATTGAGACCCATTATCTCTTGGTCTTGCTTCTTCTTGTTCAAGTAAAAGCTGAGTATAAAAGCTTGGAGAACAAATAGGAGGGGTGAAAGAGGACACCCTTACCTAAGTCGTCTCGTGGATTTGAAAAATTTAGCAGCCCTCCCATTCACCAAAGGGGAAATCCAGGGCTCAGTAATACAAGCCTGGATCCAGTTATTGAAATTGATCCCAAACCCAAACTTGTGCATAACATCCAAAATAAATCTGTGTCTCACACAGTCAAAGGCGTTTGCTAGATCAAGCTTGACAACCATACATTTGTCTTTTCGATGCAGGCTTGAATGGATCTCCTCTTGAACTAAGATGAAATTGTCCACAATCTGCCTTCCTTGAACAAAGCCACCTTAGTTCTCTGGGATGATGGTTGGAAGTATGCTTTTCAATCTATTTTCTATCACTTTGGTTATCAGTTTGTAACCTATGTTGCATAGTGAGATAGGGTGAAATCTATTGAAGGAGTTGGCTCCTTTTTCCTTGGGGATGAGGGCAAGAAAAATAGAGTTAGTGTTGCCCCCAATTTTCTGGAAGGCTTGGGATTTCAGAACCATTTTTCACAAGTCTTTTTCCACTATCTACCAACAGGATTGAATAAATATGGTTGTAAAACCATCCGGGCTTGGGGCTTTGTCAGGCTCCATTGCAAAGAGAGCAGACATTATTTATTTTTTAGAGACCTTTTCTTCCAATAGCTGGTTCATCCTGGTGGAGATCAGAGAAGGCACCTCATCAAGAAATTTAGAGTTCTGGCCCATCACCTCTTCTTCACTATACAAATTTTTAAAATGTAAGAAGGTTGCTCTTTTAATACTAATGATATCCTTGTGCTTAGTGGTCTCTTCCTTGATTTCTGTGATGGAGTTGAAGCATTTTCGTGCTTAGGCTTGCTTGTGGAAGAAGGAGGAGTTCCTATCTCCCGCTTTTAGCCAAAGACTTCGAGATTTAAGTCTCCAATATTCTTCCTTTGCCAAGCATGCCTTGTGAAACTGTTGTTGTAATTCATCCTCCCTGTCTAGAACTTCTTTTGTAATCTCAACATTCTTCGAGTGCAAATGATGAAGCTCTAGGCTTCCTTGGAGTTTTTTCCTTTTCGTTGCAAGGTTGGGAAGGGATTTTTCCCAATTTTTCAGAACAACCTTCACTCTTCTAATATTTTCCTTCCAAATATAGAAGGTGAAGCCCTTGACTGGTTGTTTCCAACTTTCCTTGACCAAATGCATAAATTCTAGTTCCTTGACCCATAGAGGATTGAATCTAAATGGGATGGGGCCTTGATCAAAATGGGCTAGTAGCTCAAGTTTGAGAGGCTTATGATCATAAATGCTGCATGGGAGGATGTGCATTCTAGCCTCTAATCCTAGTAGGAGAAAAGAACTTTGAACGAGAAATCTATCTAACCTTGCAGGAATATGCCCTGGACTGACTCTTTTGTTTGACCAAGTGTACTTACCAGTAGAGGGCTTGATGTCAAGCAAATCCTAGTCCTGCATGAGGTCCTCCACCCATTCCCGCGTTGGATCCCTTACTATGCTGCCTCCTCGCTTCTCTGACAGAAGCAAAGTGAGGTTAAGGTCACCATCAATGATGATATTTTCCAGATTCTCTGATCCTGCCAGGTTTCTGATGGAGTCCCAGTAGACCTTTTTCTCCCCTACATTTACTGGGACATACACATTGATAAGAAAAATTATCTCTTTTGTGTCAAGGTGCTGAAGTTTCAATAGCAACCAACGAGTGTTTAGGATCTCATTGATCTTTGAAATTTTTTTAATATTCCAAAGAGTTCCCAGACTGCCTGAGGCTTCTCAAGTAGAGATTGCCTATCCTTCACCTTTATTCCAAAATTTCTTACTTATATGAAGGAAATCTTTGTCCTCCATTTTAGTCTCCTGAATGAGAAGTATGTGAGGGGATTCTGTCCTTAGTAGACTTCTAATGGCTTCTTCTTTAACTCTGCTCCCCATACCCCTACAATTCCAGGAGACAACCTTCATCACTTACTTTTTTGGGTGTGATGAGCTCCCTTGGAACTCTAATTCTGATTTCTGGTCGTCTTCGACATTTTTTCCAAGAGTTTCTCGAGGGTTGGTTGGATGCCCTGGAGCTTATATTTATAGGTTTGTTGTTCTCTTTTTTCACGAGCGGAATTTTTGCCTCTTATTGATCTTCTAGCCAAGGTTTGTGAGTCCCCTATTTCTCCTTCCTCCTCTGAGTCCTCCGAGGCTTGTTCTTCCTCCTCAGCTTCTGAGTTTTTTTATTTCGATCTTTCTGCAACACTTTCTCCTAGCTTCGAGCCTGAGGGGGTCCCTTTGTGTGGGGATACATCCTTGTGCATCTTGACTTCCTGGGTATCCTCTATTACTGAGCTTAATGTCCTAAAATTGTGTTATTGACTGTTCAAGGGAGGGGTTTGAAGAATAGAGGCCGACTGGGGGCCTTTACCATTTGGGGTTCCAGATCTGGGGGGTTTGTGGGTAGTCTTGGTCCGCTTGACCTAATTCCAGCCCTCCTCCTTCCCTTTCTCCACTTCACCATTACTCGGACAACCTCTAGCAAAGTGGCCATAAACATGGCATTGCCAGCATTTGAATGGAAGCTGCTCATAATCTAGCTTTTGCACATGGGTCCAACTGTTGACATTGATTTTTATTGCCTCTTGCAGGCCCACCCCCAAATCAACCTCAATGCATATTCTGACACAGTCATATTGGTCTTTGTTGTTTGCTCAATTGATAAATTTTCCTAGGGAATTACCTATATGCTTCAACGATTCCCAGTTCCAGCAGTGCATTGGGAGATTCGGCAGCCTAACCCACACAAGAACAACTGTTGGAATATCAACTGTTGTGTCGAAGTCTAGCATCCACTTATTGAGGTACGGCCCCGAGGACCCATGAAATAGAGTCCATTTCAAAAATCAGATCTTTATCCTCCTTATTGGTGAATTCGAATAGAAAATAACCCCTCCCCAAGAAATATGAGGTTACATTGTTCTTGATCAACGACGCCCAGTTCTTGACCAACGATGCCCAGTTCTTGACGACCCAGTTCTCCGTCATTTTTGGGGAAGGACAGATACCTGTGAACTATCCCAAGAGAGCGCGATCTGCCAGAGACAAAGATACCTAGATCATACCCTTAGGAGGAAGATATATTTCTGGAATATCATCTAGTTTTTTCACAAACTTTGTTGCTTCGGATTTTTTCTTCTTCAGCATCGAGGCCAACAACATGTTGAATGCATCTGCATCAGACGGAGGTGGTGGGGGAGGAGGAACATGGGTCGATCACAGAACCTCCATGGTTGTGGAAAAAGCCCTAGATCGGGCATGCACAGTCACTCAGAGTTGCAGGCAGCGCGCAGCAAAATTTTCCAATTTCTATTCCTAAACTTAACCTCGTTTGCATGCACATTCAAAATTCTTGATTGTAAACATACTCCATAGTCTCAGATATATTATTGCGTAGACATTTGTTCACCCATGGACTTTATTGGCATATAATTTATATTTCGTCTACCCAAACATTATATTTACAATATGAGCCTTGTGGATTGGATTGTTCGCGAGATTATAGTTGTCACGTACTGTGCAAACTTTAAGGCTCATTACTCCACCAGGAGATACTTGTACAACTGGGTGATTTCCCGTATCATTTTCCCAGTTTTCAAGACTATATATCTTGATCTCCCCTGTCCATCATTTTGGGGATCTTCAGTCTTCCGATCGATGGGAAACACCTTGGTATCTCTGCGAAAAAACCCTAAGGAACTGTTAGGTCCCTATATCACTAGTATAGTCCCTTATTATGGTTAGTTTAACCCCCTTATTGTTATTATTGAACCCTTGTAACCCCCATTTTTTTATTATTGTGCCCTTAAATTATTATTGTTAGGTCGGCTAGGATTACATTGTGGCCCACTAGGATTACATTATGGCCCCATGGACTCCTATATATAGAAAGGAGGTTTTGTGAATTGTATCATCCAAGAATTGTTCATTTATGTAATGTATTGGAGGTTGCTCCCTCGAAGTGGCTCATTTCTAAGGCGTTTATATCTCTTTTCTTCTCTTTTTGAGTTGGTTACACAACATTTGGTATCAGAGCTTTGGGATTCTAGGGTTTCGCTGCTCCAAACAGGTCATCGTGGCATTTTCGCTATAACTTTTTTTTCTACGAAGCTTCAGAAGCTGAAATTTTTAGGGTGCGAAGCTGAAATCTTGAGGAAGTTTGTCTAAAAATTTCAGAGCTTGGTTCGCAATATTTTCGGAGATATGATCTGTGGAAGTTAGGTCTTTTTTCAGGCTCCTAAACAGGTCATCGTGGCATTTGCGCTATAAAAAATTTTCTACGAAGGTTCAGAATCTGAAATTCATATGGTACGAAGCTGAAATCCTGAAGAAATTCGTCAAAAAATTTCAGAGCTTGGTTCGCAATATTTTTGGAGATATGATCTGTGGAAGGTAGTGCTTTTTCAGGCTCCTGAATTTCATCTCAAAGAGGTGATCGTGGGAAAAGTTCAATAACTCTCTCTCTGGGCATCAGATTGGAGTGCCGTAAAAAGTGGTTGCAAGTACACAGACCGCAGTTTCTTGGCTATCAATTTCAGAGATGAAGGACAAAACAGTGACACGTGGAAAGCCGTACAAGTTCGCTCTACTGAACGAGTCCAAAGTTGGGTCATTGTGGGAGATTGGAAATAAATTTGTCTTGAAGAATCCAAATCAGATCATATCTGTGGAATTTGAAAGACAGTTCAGAAGGATAATACAGCAGTGAATTTCAGATATTGAATATTCTCAATTACAGATATAATTCAATTTCAATACAGAGCTCCTAAAAAGCAAGTAAAAGGTGTGTATTTTTTTCCAATTGCATAAGTCTTGTTTGAAGAATCAAGTTGAATTGATTCCAAGGGAATATTGTAGAATAGATATCAGTATTTGATTCTAAAATGGCCCCTAAAAAGAATTCAACTCCCATTAAGCCTTTAGAAGGCTCTACTATGACTCATGAAGACGAAGAATGGCAACATGACATATCAAAATTACAAGAGCAAGTGCAACAAATTTCGCTCTCGCAAAGAACAACACAAAATGAAATGGAAGTTTTGAAGAAAGGCATGGAAACTAAGATGGATGGTTTGAAGAAAGGCGTGGAAGCTAAGATGAATGGTTTGGAATCTAAGATGGATGGCATGGAAGTGGGCATGGAAGCTAAGATCGATGAAAACATGAAAGACAACATGGAAAACATGAAGAATGATCTAAAAGCATACATGGAAGGCTTGATGACAAGCTTAAAACAAGAAACGATTCCTAACAGTGGAAATATATTAGAAGAACCTCATGATGAGAACAAAATAAATGTTAATCGTGATTTCATAACCTCTAATGTTGGCGGGAAGAACCACCATATTCCAAAAATGGATATGAGGAAGTTTGATGGAAAGGATCCTGTAACATGGATACTACAGATGGAGCAATATTTTGATCCCCATAACGTACAAAACACACAAAAGGTACGCATTGCAACTTTACATTTAGAAAAAAATACATTTGTATGGTATCGATGGCTTTTCTCCCGTAAAAAAATTGTCACTTGGTCAATTTCTACGGAGGAAATGATAGCACATTATGAGGATACAAAGAGAAACACCTTCTTTAGCCAATTGATAAATCTCAAACAAAAGGGTTTAGTGGGGCATCACATTGAGGACTTCCAAAAATTGAATATAAGGGTAACTGATATTCCAGAGGAACACAGGATTGATCTCTTCATAGGCACTCTAAAGGATAACATCCAACATGAAGTTCGTGTTTTGGAGCCTGATTCATTGGAGAAGGGCAAATGTTGAGGGTTTCCTCCAGACCGAATTCCTTCTTGGTCGATGTTTTATTTTTTGAGGCTTAACTCTCTTATATAGCTCAAGTATTACATTTTTGTAAACAATATACGAGCTGTAGACCTGCTAGTCTCACATCTCGGAATTTTTATTTCAGCTCTTATATTTCTTTAAATTAGCAAAATATTTTTCCTTTTAAAATTATAAATAATTATGTATCTACATTTGAGAACATTTTAAATTCTTGTTTGTTATAATAATGGTAAAACTCTCTTGGTTAGAGTTGGAACTCTCGGTTGACCTCAGTTTTGAATACATTATCAGTTGCGCTACATATGGGTATACTATGTTTCTCTTTTAATGCGAATTTACAATCATGCATAAGTAGCAGTTAATGGTATTTCGTAGTGAGCTCTCCTTTATTGTTTTTCTACTCTTTCTTGGAAGTTTAAATCCATGTTTACTAGATAAAATTTATATCTTTAGCTTGATTTAGGTGACCAGACCACCTTGTTTACTATCCGTGTGTATTTATATTGAAGGACGATGCGTCCTGGGTTAAGGTTTTAACCTATACCCTCGACCGATAGTCCTTTCTATGATAACTTGTCATTTGAAAGACTCCTTGTTGGTATAATCGTATTTACTTTCTTTTATACAACATTATAGACCATGCAAATAGCTATTTTATATTTAAGAGAATCAATGTAAAATATATATAAATATTTCCTGATATAATTTAAAGAGACTTGAACTATTATACAAATATTTTTCTGCTTCGAATTTTTTTACAGCATGCTTCTATTTCACATCACTCATACAGATTTAGTAAAAATTCATAACAAGTTTTTAGTAAAGAAAACAATTCACCTCATGCTTTTCCAACACTTGTCTTTAGAATATTTACTGTTTCTGATATTAGTATAATAATACTTGTGCATACATAGAATGAAAGTATTGCAGTACTTAATTAAAAAGATAGCACATATTACTTATCTGATTAAGTAGTTTATAGTTGTGGTCCTCCCAACCATCAAGAGAGGTGATTAGCTGTGGTCCTCCCAACCATCAAAAGAGGTGATTACTTCCTTCTCTTGCTCCTGTGCTCCCTCCCTGAAAGGTATGGGTTTGACAGTGGATATTTTCTGCTGTGACCTCATGACACCTAGTCTAGTCTAGTTACTCTCAGGTTGTTGGGTTTTCATTACCCTTCCACTTTTCCTCAGCTTGCTGATAGTAAAACTCAACTTAAACTTTGGCTTCCGATATTGATGTCTACGTTTTAATGAAGGTAAAACACGGTTACCTTGCCTCCAAGCTACTAGTGCTCGATTTAGCTTTCTATTTCAATAATGACTGTAAGAAACTTAGTTCTAAACCCAAAATCTCACTCATTCTGTTATGGTGTGACAGGTTGCAGTGAGGAAATGAATCTTGCCTCGGTCTACCCTCATTATATAATTCCGGAAAACAATTTATAGGTTACAGATTTGATTATTTTTGTTAGTTTCAGTTTGTTTCATGATTCCATGCCTCTTTTTCTGAGGACATCGTCCTCTGACTGCACAGGGCGTCCTTTGTCTACACAAGACAACGTTCTAGTATTTTGTTTAAGCTCTTCGATCAACTCTCCTTCAGAGTCTCTTATGAGTTCTTGTCAGATTTTGGTTCTTGTAAATTTTTCTGGGGTTTAATTGTATCATTTATCAGAATTAAACACTTAATTGTATTGAAGCCACTTAGCCTTTCCTTTAAGTACAATATTGGGTTTTAATCCACACAGTTAACAGTTAAGTATGGATATCCGTCTTTGTTTTTCGACAGACTATATGTTCTTCTCATTTTAATTAAGGAGACAAAGAATTCAAGTTTCCACTATGAGTATTTTTCTTTGGAAATTCTATGGGATCTATAGATGTATTTATATATGTAGCATTATATGTTCAGTAATCTATCTTTTCTATAGATAATTTTACTTATTTTTCTTCCGAAAATATTTTTAATATGAACCCTATGTATATTCTTGTGAATAATGACTAGGAGACCTTGGACCCAACCCTAACCCCCAGGGTTCTTTCCTAAACTACTGAGTCTGTATATGATGTATTTTTATTACAGAGGGTTTTTAAATTCGAAAAGATGATTTCCTGCTTTAGGTTTACATGTTCTGATTGTCTCTGAATCTTTTTCCTTTTTCTGTATCTATATTGTTGCAGACAATATTAATAATTCTCTCCCATACTATTCATATAGTAAAAATAACTAATAGTCGATTCATAGTACCATTCTAGTGGTTTGGTATAGTTTCCTTCACTTTTCTTTATTACACAATTATGCATGCAGATGAAAATATGATTTTTCTTCATATTTCCATTTGCATAAACTATAACTTTAACTCGAAGTATACCCCATACTTACATTTCCATTTTCCAAGTTAATCCTCAATAATGATGTCCAAATTATACTTTTTCTGGGTTATTAGAGCTCGACTGGCTCCTACCAGCTCTGGATTTCTATGTTTGCAATACTCTTATAGCAACCCATCTCTTTTTTTTCTGCAGAACCCCTTCCCCTTCTGAGGATTTTCTATTTATTCCCATGGGGAAGGTAACTGTCAGAATTGCCTTTACCCTTTTTACCATAGTTCTTGGAAATTGTTTTTACTATTCAATTAAGTCACTATTCAAAATAATCACTCATATTATTTATTTATTTTTTCCAAAAAGAAAAAAAAATTCAGTCTTTTCAGTATTACTAACAAACAGTCATATTCGTTTAATAATTCAAATGTTTTAAAATAAAATAACCATAGTCACGAAATAAATCAGGGTGTTACAACTTCCCCCACTTGAGACAAACATTGTCCTTGGTGTTGTTTTCTTAATGAGAACAATTCGGGATAAATCTCTCAAAAAAAAATTTCATCCTCCTTGGTAGCCTCCTCCGGGCCAGAGTGCTTCCACTACACTTTAACTTGGGGGATGACTCACTTCTGGAGCGTTAATTCTCTCTGATTGAGGATACAAAGCGATTCTACCAGAAACTCGACGTTCGGTTTGACCTGCAATCAATAGATTCACAATTAGTTGAATTTAGTCTCCTCTCTTACTGTAAATAAAAATGTAAACACAACTTACATGTATGCTTTTCCAGTGTATCACATGTTTAGGGTCATGTATGTATCGTTTTAATAAAGATACGTGGAATGCGTTATGCACCAAAATATGACCAGGTAGGGCCAACCGATAAGCCACCAGTCCTATCTGTTCCATGATCTAAAATGGCCCACAGTATCTGGGTGCCAACTTGGCACAAGAATTCCACCTCAAGGTGCTTTTATTGGGTTTAATTCTCACGTACACGTGATCTCCTACTTCAAATTCCGAGAAAGTCCTCTTTCGATCTATGTATACCTTTTTCCTACCTTGAGCTTCTTTCAAATTCTGTCTAATATTTTTCACCTCCCGTTCCATTTCCTCCAACATATCTGGCCCAAGCATCAATCTGGTTCCCAGACTACTCCAATTCATAGGAGTCCTTCATTGCCTTCTGTACAATGCTTCAAATGGGCAATCATAAGCGATGCTTGATACCCATTATTATATGTGAATTCAACCAAATGTATGTATTATTCCCATTTTGTGGGTTGCTGCATCACATACATGCGCAACATGTCTTCCACTATTTGATTCACCCTCTCAGTTTTTTTGTTAGTTTGAGGGTGGTAAGCTGCGCTGAATTGGATTTGAGTTCCCAGACCCGTAAACAATGCCTTCCAGAAGGCAAATGTAAACTTCATGTCTCTATCCAAGATGAGGACTGTTGGAATACCATGTAGCCTAAATACCTCTCTCAGGAAGATATCAACTATTTGTACGGTCTTGTACGTTGACTGCACCGATATAAAATGGGCCACCTTACTAAGCTTATCCACCACCACCATTATTGAATCATTGTGTCTTTTAATCCTTGGTAATATGGTGATGAAATCAAGAGAGATAACTTCCCATTTCCATTCCTGTATCGGGATAGGTTGTAGTAATCCGACTAGGTGTTGGTGCTCCACTTTAACTTGCTGACATTCTAAACATTTAGTTAAATATTCAGCAATATTTCTACACATTCCAGGCCAAAAATAATATTTTCTAATTGCTGTCAACATATTTTGATATCCCGGATGTCCTGTGTAAGATATCCGGTGACATTATCTAATATTCATTCTCTTAAACTCTTATGATTCATAATACATAACTTCTTACAAAAGTTAGAAACTGTTCATTATTAATTTCATAATTTGATGTCTTACATTGCTCCTTAGCCTCCTTTGCCTGGTGCCACAGGAACTGATACTCAAGGTCCCTTTTTGCTGCTTCCATTATTTTTACTTGGAACTTAGATTCTTCCTGATTAACATATAGTTAATAAATGCAATGCAATTTTCAGCTTAAAGCATCGGCAACTTGGTTTTCCCTTCCCTTCACATGCTGAATATCAAAATCAAACTCGCTTAGGAATGCATTCCATCTTGCTTGGCGGGCGTTTAAATCTGATTGTTTGAAATAGTTGGTCAAAATACCATGATAAGTTCTTAATATAAACCCTTTTCCTAGAAAATAGTGCCTCCAAATTCGAAGGGCATATACTACGGCTGTTAAATCTAAATCATAAGGAGAATATATCTGTTCATGCTCCTTCAAATTTCTAGATTCATATGCTATAACCTTACCTTCCTGAGTTAATACTTCCCCCACTCCTTCTTTGCAAGCATTCGTGCAGACCTCAAAACATCCACCATGGTCTACTACTTTTAATATAGGAACAATAGTTAACAATATTTTTAGTTGTTCAAAATTGTTTTGACATTCCCTAGTCCGCTTAAATATTTGTCTCTTCCACTGCAAGGAAGTAATAGGGAATGATATTTTAGAAAATCCTTCAATAAACTGTCGATAGTAACCAACTAGGCCCATGAATGATCGTATGTCAGCCACGTTCCTGGGAACTCTCCATTCCATAATCATTTTAATCTTTTCAAGATCCACGACAATTCCTTCAGCAAATATTACATGGCCTAGATACTGGATCTTCTGTAACAACCCAAATTTTAATATGCAATTAATTATATCATATAAAAAATGAATAATCAACCCAAAAATTGTTTAACTAATCATCATGGAATTTTCATAAACATGAGCAAGACAACTTACCTGTAATGGCGATTTTCCTTACTTGAGACTCCAAGGTTGAACACTATCTGAATCATGTTGACTGCAACAAAGTTTTGGGGACAACTCTCCACCCAACCATAGGCTCAGCTGGATGTAATCCTTCCATAGCTAGCCACCCTCGAGCCCTCAATCAACGTACTACTGCCAGGGTATCCTTTGCCTCCCCATACCTTTCTCTCCAGAGAATGGATGAAAGAATGAATGATCTTTGAATCTTCCTCAATGTCTATTAAATAGACCAAACAATGGAATGGAAACCACATGCACACATTCACTGTGTCAACATGCAACTTAAATTTTACTTAATTTAGTGTTCTCTTAGTTTAACTTACTTTTTGTTAGCTTTACTTAATTTAGTGTTCTCTTAGTTTAACTTTCTTTCTATTAGTTTCTTAGTTTAACTCTTTGTTAATTAATTATTTCTTTAACTTTACTTATTGTTTATAGTTTTAGGACTCCAGTTTATTATTTACTATTTTATTTAGAACTCCAATTATTGTTTGATGTTTTATTTATTATTTATTTATTATTCTCTTAACTATTTATTTATTTACTTATTTATTAAATTATATTATATTATTTATATATTATTTATTATTTTATAATAAATTATTATTTTATAATTATTATGGACATTACATGCTCCCCCTCTTCAAGGAACTTTGTCCCGAAGTTAAGTATTTAATGATATTATATTATATTATTTATTATTTATTACTTCATGTGTGACCAACACCCTCTGCTGAACTAGTATAACCAGCAGGCATCGAAAGTTCCTCACAGCATCCGGGAAATATCAAGGAATGTATGTCCTTTTTCCCACTTTCGGAACCAGGCATAAGCCTCCTTGGTCTGTCCCTAGCTAAGGCTGGCCCCAAGGCTCGCCCCCAACTCAAACCTCATCTGCCCCAAGGTAAGCATCCAGTCCCAGTACTCAATGACTTTGGGCATCTCGCAAGGCTGGCCCACTCCCTCCACAGCTCCTTAAGGTGCACATCCCCAGGCATCAAAGTCTTACACCCACTTCTAGACTTCGACGTTCTCATCCAATACCAGGCACTTGGCCTACAATATCAGGCCCTTGGCCTCCTCAAGATGGTCCCACAGCCCTTCAAGAGCTATCCATCAAGAGATATAAAAGACAAAGGAACCACTGGCATATGTAGTGTTGATTGAGTTTGTCCTCAGCCCATATAGTGTTACTTATTCTCCCTTGTAGGTATGGGCTCCCACGAGATCATCAAATAAACTGGCCCTCTTGGCCCATCTATGGATTTTCCTACCAATCACCACATCTCAACTTGTATCCAATACATTAGTTATAATCATAACATCATAAAAATAATCCACATGTCAAGCCTTTCATGTCATCATGAGAACATAACATCATGTTGTCATAACATTCTGAATAGTAAAGAATTGTGTGCTCATGCATGTCATAAAATACGCATGCGATCACCACAAGCTTCACACCATGAAATATCATCATAAATTATAATATCAATGATAATCGTGACATCACATAATAAATAGAACCACGTGTCAATATAACATCATAACATAACTTCATGAATATGAAAATCATTTCAATACATATCAAATATAGAGAAATAATGACATTCTTCCTATCATTCCCCAATTTCTTATCAATAATCATTCCATGTTCCTTTAGCTAGAAAATTGACTATTACCTAGGGTTACATACATCATTGCTAGCTTTCTAGGGGTGACATCCTTGGAACAATGTTGACCAATCAAAATGTTGATATGCTCTAATGACTATGAGAGTTCAATCATATATATTTTCAACCATACCCATTTGTATATTAATCATTATATAAATGAAAACAAAAATGTACATGTCAAAAGCTTACATGAGTTTCTTAAAAAGATAAAACACTAATGATTATGCTACAACATAAGCACATGATCACATTCTCACAACCAACCATAAATAACCATAAATAAGTATAGTGAGCACTATCAAAATAATAAATAGTATTATTGTAAATTAACACCATGAAAGACTTGTACATCCATAATCAGTGTCTGAAATCAATTCATAATTGACAAAACGTCAAAAGTGACTATGTTTTTAATAATACTAAACAAATATCAACAAGGTCTAGAGAATTCTCCCTAAGTCAAATGTGAACCTAAACTATAGTATTAACAACATTATTAGCTATATCACAAGAAATTCAAAAAACTGACATCCTAACTCAATAGAGAAGCATCTATTAGGTAGAAAATCAATACTGTGATTAAAACTAAAAAATTAGGTTTTCAATAAAGTGTATTATTTGAATAAATAAATATATTTTATTTTTCCCTTCCCTTGATAACAATAATCATCAATTTTACAATGGAAAAAAAAACCAAATTCTCTTGTCTATTTCAAATCGTCATGTGTATAAGTTTCACATTTTAACCTTAAAAGGATTTGGTAATTTTTTTTTTTAATAAAACATTTCTCTTATATATTGATTCAAATATAAAAACTACAACTTTTTAATTAAATAGTATTATTCCTTTGACTATATTATATTCATTCAAAAATTTGTTTTTATACATAAATAACATGTCTTTACATTATATACTCTCAACTTTATTTAAATCATGTTTAAGTTATAAAACATTTATTTACATTAAATATACACTATAACTTACCTTGTATTTACTTCTCATCATAGAAACATACACGTTAAAACTAGAAAAGTCTACAACAAAATACCTTTAACAATGATTGGGAGGCTTATAATCATAGAAGCATACACGTTAAAACTAGAAAAATCTACAACAAAATACCTTTAACAATGATTGGGAAGCTTATAGAAATTGATTATTACTCAATAAATATAACTTCTATTGTTATCCTTGAATGACTCTACATAAATTCATTTTTCTTTATGAGCTTTCAATCATTATAATTGGATTTTGTTATCTTTGTGAAAGAACTATGAACACTAAAAAAAATAAAATAAAGAAAACCATGTAAATTATTTACCCTTTTGGATTTGTGTAATAAGGTCACATCTGTTTAAATCATGGCGTATGTGTCCAAGCAACTATCACTATGTCCTTCAAATATTATTTATAATAACTTCCAATTGTCCTTTGTCTAATAAGCTGACATCTCTATGCCATCAAAATTTAAGTTACCCTCATTCCAATACCCTCCAAGTCCTGATCTTAAACTTTAGACTTTAAATTTTTCTCCAAGTCTTGATCGTAAACTTTAAATTTTTATTTTTAGGGTAATTTCTTAAAGCTCAAGGGTTTGATTTCTTTCAAAAAAAAATTGCTTGAAACCCTCTTGCAATATGAATTTCGCACCAGGTGTAGAGGCTACGAGATTGTTGTCGGCTTTTAAAAAAAAGGGGCCGCCCAAAGGCCTCGATAAATGCCAAGAATTTGCTGAAGGAAAGAGCATTCAGATCAGAAGATTTGCAGCATAGAAATGGTGGCAAAATTCTCTTTAAAGGCCGCAATAAACACCGTTAAATGAGGCACAAAAATGCAGAAGGTATCAGTTTGAAAACCCTTGCGGCTGTCACAGAATCTTTGTGCCCAAAAATTTATGTCATAAACCCTCCTCCAGAGGCCTTCGCTTTAGATACTTAATGTGAAATTTTTACCAAACGTAAATGGTTAGATGTGATAAAATTCAGCCTTACAAGTCTGCCCCTGCAGCTATGACAAAGGCTTCCAAAATTAATTTCAGCAAAAGATGAGCCAGATCAGAGAGAAAAGTTAGAAAAAATTATTTGCAAAGCCCTGTGCCTTCAATCTCTTAAATTTCTTTGAAATTCCTGCACGAGGACAAGGGTTAGCACTCACCCTCGAACGCAGATTTGATTGGAGCCCTAGATGCTAGCGACTGCTTGAAAAAAAAAATTAATTACTACCAAATAGTGTGGGGATTAAATCTGAAAGCAAATTCAAAGCCTTCAGGGCCTGTGGGTGTCCAAGAATGAGAAAAAAGAAGCTCACTATCCTCAGGAATGTAATCAATTGGGGCTCAATTCCTTGCTGTGAGGTTTGGGTGTGTACCCGTATTTTTCAGAAGTGACTCTGCGTATGAGAAATACACATGGCATCTGCCTTCAAATCCAAAAACCTACTCTGTTTTTTTTTCACAAGAAAAAAAAAGCTGATGTATATTAATCAGTGCATTTGCTAAAACACATATTCTCAGCTGTGCAGCATGAGAGAAAACTTCATATCCTCCAGCAGTATGTCAGTGCCAATCTAAGAAAGAGGGCACCGAAAACCGTGGGCAAAAAACATATATGTATGGGGGCTAGTGCCACATCCCAAACATGATTTGAAACCATATATCCCTGTAGACAAGATAAACAAAAGAAAGCGCCATAGTTACACCAGCCAGTTAGACATGTGAAAAAAACATATAAGAGATCAGTGAAATATAGAAACAGACGATATGGGTAAGAAAAACCTCGCATTGCCGACCACAGGGAGCAGTGGGAGAACTGGAAGTATTAATGCAGGCTCGCCTGATTACCAACAGGGGGAGACATAGGCCCCCAGAAATACCAAAAATCAGCAGACATCTCCTGTGCATCACATCTATGGAATCGGAATTTGTATTTTGCCAAAACTGTTGACCATCTTTATAGTGAAGCACCTGCATTATCCCAAAATCTGAGTTTATGCCTTTTTTTTAGAGCCCATCAGCCCTGGTGTTGTTTTCCCTGTAGATATGGTTGATGGGAGGCATGTTGAGCGATATCCATAATCTGCGTGTCCTATGCACACAGCCCTGTAATGCCGAAGATTTCATAGCCGAAGTATTAGTGATCCAGCCAATAACCACCTGAGAGTCCCCGTAAACATGAGCATCCTGTAACTGTAAATTGGAAGCAGCCAGTAGACCACCCCAAAGAGCAATGATCTCTGCTTTATTGTTGGAGCCCGGTCCTCCGTTCCAGAATATGTGAATCCTCTCCCTCTGCGATAATTTGATCCAGGCGCCGCATCCCATAACACCATCCACACATGCACCATCAAAATATATAGCCGGGATGACCATCTCATAAGGCCGGATGCGAATGGAGCAATCCGAAATGGTCAAAAGAGGAGAGGGGCGATCATCCATCCATCTCTTGATAGCAGAAAAAATCCGTGGAATCTGAAAAGGAACATCATCGAAAATCAACTTATTCCGCCCCAACCATACCTCCCAAATAAAGAAGAAAGGCAGCGATCTGTATTTTCCCCGCAGCTTGTCCCATTCCATAGTAGAGGAGATGAAGTCATTTGGTAGCCATCCAGGATCCATGAAATGTGATGAAAAGAGCCGCCATAAATTCACAATAGCAGGACAACGGAAGAACAAATGTGAGATGGACTCTGCTTCCCCGCAGCATATAACACATCTGAAAGGACCACAAAAACCCCTCTTAATTAGATTTTCTCTAGTAAGAATCTTACCCTTCCATACCAACCATCCAAAGAGAACAATCTTTGTAGGGATTTTTCTCCGCCAGAAAGATAGGAAAGTCATGGACATTTGGCCCTGATAGGAAGAGGCATTAAGACTTCTGTATATATCTCTGACTATTAAACCGCCATCTATCATAGGGCCATCCCATACAATGGCATCACCTCCTATATCCCAACAAAAACCAGCAGCACGTAAAACATCCCTCAAGTGATCCCATTCCGATGCCGCCAGTTCCTGTAGACCCAGTTGAAGAGCAATTTGAATTCGGGAGCGCCAAAGGACCAAACTCGAATTGTCTGAGCAAGATAATGGATTCCCCTATGTGCCAACCTAAATTGGAGATCCGGTAATGGTCCAACGTCAGTAGGGAAAGCAATAAGCTTATTGAAAGTGAAAGGAATACGACTGCCATCCCTGAAGAGCCATGCCAGACGTGTCGCCACATGGACGAGAATCTTTTTGAAACTCCACCAGACCGAGGGAAAGAGAACTGCATGCATAAGAGATGATAAAGAATATCACCCTCAATGTATTTACACTTAATGACAGCACTCCATATACCATTACCATGTACTGCCCTCCAGAATGACTTAATGAGCAATGCCATGTTGAAAATCTTTGTATTGAGAATCCCCCAACCATCATGTTCCTTTGGCCTGCATAAGGTCTGAAGTTTGTAGAGGTGTATTTTGTGTGACAGTTGTGAATCCCCCCACAAAAACTTTGCAATTATACGGTTGATCATTCTGATGATACTGTCAGGTAGAAAATACAGGTGGCCCCAATAAACCATCATCTGGGAGAGCACCGCCTGAATCATTATAAGCCTTCCCCCAATGGACAGCCATCTATGTGTCCATCTGAAAATCCTTCTTCTAAATTTGTCAATCAGCCACATCCAATTGCGGATTTTATATCCGCAAGGTTTAATTTTAAAACCCAGATATGTGAACCCTTCAGATGCCTCTCTATTTACAACCCCCAAAAATTCTGCAATGAAAGCTATCTCCTGTAGGTCCCCATGTTCATAAATGATGAAGGATTTGTTTTTGTTGATGGCCAGACCAGTTGCAGATTCAAAACGGATGAGCATTAAATGAATGTAGAACCAGTGGTTCCTAATCAGGTAACCAAATAACAGTTGGTCATCAACGAACAATGAATGTGAGCAGGAGACCGAATTTGAAAAAGAGAAACCTTTTATATAACCCTTCTGCTCCGCCCTATGCATGATACAGCTGAAACCATCCATAATAAGGATAAAAATTAAAGGGGACAGTGCACAGCCTTGACGTAGACCACGACCGACAGCGAAAAAAGGAGTAGGGATACCGTTAATAATAGCAGCATAACAGATAGTGGATATACAAGTCATAATCCACCTTATAATTCTAATTGGGAGGCCAATCTTCATGAGCACAAGCCTAATATAAGACCAGTCGATAGAGTCATAGGCCTTATGGAGATCAACCTTCATCACAATAGCCTCCCTCTTCTCGGAGTGGATGGAATGTAGCTCCTCTTGTGCAATTGCTGTGGCATCATGTATGGACCAGCCTTTTAAGAAACCATATTGTTCATTTGAGATGGATGTCGATAATGTATCCTTTAAGCGCTCTGCAATAATCTTAGACGTGATTTTATATAGAACATTACACAGAGCAATCGGTCTATAATCTGCAAAAGTCTGGGGATCTGCCGCTTTTGGTATTAGGGCAATAAAGGTGGAGTTGAGATTGGCTAGCATGACTCCCCGAATCCGAATGTGTTCAATAACATGTGTTAACTCCTCACCCATCAGCTCAAAAAAATGGATAAAGAATTCCGCGGGCCAACCATCAGGCCCCGGACATTTATCCTTGGAGAAGGACTTCAGAACCATTAAGACTTCATTCCCTGTAATAGACTTATCCAAGGTAGAAATAGCATCATCATCAAAGAAACGATTAACATGATCCAACAACCATACCTAGTTATCATTGCAAATCCCATCCTGCTATTTGTAGAACGAGGAGAAATATGCGAACGCCTCCTTTTGAATGTCATGGCTAGTATAGGCGTATGAGTCATCTTCCTTTTTGATGCGCCATATGGCGTTCCTGTTCTTTCGCTCGCTTGCATAGTTGTGGAAAAATTTTGTGTTTTGATCCCCCTCAGCTAGCCATGTGATTCTGCTCTTAAGGCGCCAAGTTATCTCCTCAATTCTCAGAATCTCCCTTTTCCTTTCCCCCAACAGCTTGAGATTCTCCAGAGTGGGCTCATCCGGATTACATGTGAGGAAAGATGTAATAATATCCTCCATCTGATTTTGAATTTCTTTGTATTCGGCCCTGAGTTTCTTTTTCTTATTTCATTCCCAGCACTTGGATGCAGACTTGATTTTCTGTAATCTGTGATGAAAGAAATCCCAATCCCCCATCTCCACCATATCCCATCCGCCCCGCCAAATCCCATCAACGAGATTGATATATTCCGGATCCTCAAGCCAAATTCGGTTGAATTTGAAAGGGCGCCCATTAGCAAACTCAGGAGCAGTGCATGTTAATATAATTGGCATATGATCCGATATATCGGAAACCAACACCGAAGATCTAGGATCCCCCAGAGAAACCATCATAGAGTCTTTTACCACCACTCTATCAAGCCGCTTACCAATAAAATTTGCACTTGCTCGCCTATTGGTCCATTTAGGAGCAAGTGGGCATGGCCTTATGTCCACCAGCCCCTGTGATAGGAAGAGATCCTTTATGAAAACAACAAGAGAATCAAGACGAGCGTATTTGCCCCATATTTCGTCTCCATTCAGTGAGGAGTTAAAATCTCCCATCATTATAAGGTTTGGAAGAGATTAAATTCCCGCCACCTTCATTCTGTTCCAAAAAACCACTCTATTTGCATATGGGGCATATAAGTTTATGAGGTTAAAAGTACCTTGGAGTCCTCTAAGACGTCCCGTTAACAGAATACCCCCAAAGAAGCTGAAAGCTTTGAAAGAAACAAAATCTGGGTTCCACATAGCAACCATACTCCTAGATCGGCCATTTGAATTAACCGCCGCTGCATGCCAACCTGTATTGATTTTTAGAAACATATTGATAGCTTTCTTTCTGTCAGACATAGTCTCCTGACCCAAAATATAATAGGATTCTTTGAACAGATAAGATCCCTCAGGCAATGAAATTTGGAGGCATTGCCCAACCCCCGTATGTTCAATGAGATGATATGGGTCATGGGGAAGAAGGCCGAGGGTGGCATGCTCTAAGCGCCCTAGTAGAGTTGTCCAAAACATCAAATTTAGCTATGGGGACATCAGAAAGGCCCGCATCATCATCAGAAAACAGTGAAATAGATTTGAATTTGCCCTTATTCAGTCGGCATGCAACCTTTGCCTTCTTCTTGATGGAGATAATAGCAGTCGATAAAGCGGTAGATTGTTTTGCAGGCGAGGTGGAAGGTTTCTCGAAGACTGTAAGTGCGGCAAGGTCGAGGTTTGGGTTCCCCATGAGGGAGTCAATATCACTCCCAATAGAGTTCCTAGGAGATTCATATAGCAATATAGGGCCAGATCGGTCGGGTATGCAGAGTGGGGACCCGAGATTTCCTTCCTGTGTAGGGTTTTCACTCGACAACATCCCAACGGACGTGCGCAATGATTCTCCGGATAGCACAGTTGACTTATAAATAGGGGGGTCACTCATAGGGCGATAGTGTCCATCAACATAGACAGGTTCCATGGGCCTTCTGTCTGCTATGGAAATGTTGGGAGATGCCCCTTTAGAAACATTATTTTGGCGCATCTGGGCAAAACTAGTAATAGGATTATTGTCATGAAAAGTAGTATCAGAGGGGGCAAAAGTGGGGTAGGGTACAGGGGTGTCAGGATCACCCTGTATATTATAGGGGGATAAAGGAGAAGTATTTGAGTCATGGTTTACCTGAGGATCCAGTACTCTACATAGATTATGTGCAACAGATGGAAGAGATGCAATATTTGAAGGGACCACAACATCAGGAACTGGGTAATCATAATGACCTTCAGTAGTTTTATAAGCTTCTTCATCAGAAGATGTGGAAATAGGATTACCTGATTGAAAACCACCCGACGTGCCCAATACCGCGTTGTTCTGACGATCCTCGCTCGCACCCTTCACAACCAAGTCCGCCCGAGTAATACACAGCCGATATGGGTAGTGTTCCCTTAGATGGCCCGTCTTATTGTAGATAAGACACCGAAAAGTAATCCCCCAAAAGTCAATATGCTGACGATGCCTTTTATTACACCAAAGTAAATCAATATCACCTAGTAGACCACCCACATAATCAACCTCGACAAGGAGCCAGGCAATTCTTTTGTCAGACGCCCCCACAATACTAGGATCTATGTATTTGGTAGATCCAATAGAGTCTCCAATCGCCTTCAACGCTTTAAGGGTCCAAAATTCTAGCGGCAGTCCAGGGAGTTTAACCCATACCACCTTACTGCGTGGAGCCTCCGTAACTGGATTAAAGTCGAGGTACCATGGAATGAGTTGCATAAAGATCCTTCCACGAACCCAAGTCCTGCCAGTGATTTTGAAGACATCCTTCTCGTCCATAAAATGAATGCTAAACCATCCATTCAGGAGAGTGCTGACCTTGGGCGAGTAACCAATAATAGGATTCCACTTCTGATTGATCCATGAGACAGTGTCAAAATCCTCTCTATTAGGGAACATCCACCTGCCAATAACCTCCCTTTTCTACAAACTTGCCACCCGCAGACAGAGGTCCTCATAGTCCAAAGATGCCTCTCTAATCTCCATATTGTGTTTGAAGATATTCCTCCTTCCGCCACCGAAACCACGACGTCTTTGTCTTCTGGGGCGTCGTTGTTTGTTTTCCTTAGTCACAGAGCAATTCTGCAGAGCTTGTTTGATAATAACGTCATCCACCTCAAAATCAAAAGAAGAGTCGCTCCCCCTACCATTAGATATCTTATCCATCAAATTCTCTGACGTAATACCATCCATACTGGGAATACAACAAAGCGTACAAGATGTCAATTACATCTGCAAGATCAGAAAGCTGCCACCCTAGATCGATGACAGCAGGATCAGAAAGTCGTCACCTTAGATCAGTGCCAGCACTTGTCAGGGAACATTGACAAGATTTACACCTCAACCAAAAGGTGGTATAGACACGTCAACCTCATAACATATATAAGATACGTAATAGAGACAACATATCGATACGAACAAAAACTAGAAAAAGAAAGGCCAGATGATGGTTGTAATCCGATAATACCCAGAGATGTCATCCACCGAGATATCACAGGAAATTTTGTACAATTATGAAGATATCTTGTAGCATGTGAATCTCCATAGTAGTAAATGTGAAATCCTAGAGAACGTCAGCATGTTAGGTACCAGCCCACCCACCCGCCTAGGCCAAATTAGGAAGTTCAAGAATATCGAGTATGAGATTTAATATCCCATAAATGGCGACAAGACAATAATAGAAAGGGTCGTACATCCCAAGAGATCAAACCAAAAAAAACCTACATAAGATCACTCAACCACCACTAGCCTGCAGCCGCCACTGAGTACCCCATATCATCTGTAGCCGCCACTGAACACACCAGATCACTCGCTACCGCCACTGAGCAAATGGCAGTTATTAATCAAGGATAACGAGACATGCCCTGAAAAAATTCAAAATTTTCAAAGAGAAGGCCGGAAAGAATTTCGATATATTTCAGGCAAAAGGCCATTAGAAAAACCAGAACCATACCCCCCCAACTAAAGATGACAACAACAGCAACAGATGCATCCCGAAATAGACCACCACCTTTTGCATAACCTGAAACCACCTTTACGCCAAAAAATGTATCATTTATTACATTGACTTGTAGCAGCCGTGTAAGAGTCAGGCGAGGAAGGAAGAGTGGAGGAAGATAATTTTACTCTATTATCATCATGAACTGCCATTTGATCAGTGGATGTGAAAGTTCACATCACCCCAATAAACTTCAAGAAAAGCACCAGACAAATACCCACTCATATGATATGCGGCTCCTCATGTGAAAACCCAAAACCCCACCAGATATGGAAGAATTAGGAGTCACTTACATGTGCCTTTGAGGAAATATAATGATAACACAACCGCCAAAAACGCAAGAACGAGCAATTCTAAACTTTGATAACAGCATGTCAATCATCAAAAGTGAGCGGGTGTCCGAGCTATCTTACCCCGGACCTTCATATCTACGCAGCCATGGATGCATTCGTTGATTTTCTCTCAGCATGAACTACCAGGTCATTAGCATATACTAGGTAACCTCAGACTCGACCTCAATTGACTCAATTCTCCCACTGCTCATGTGAACCAACTCCCATATATCTTCCTGCTCACCACCTGTCTCGTACTGTCATGGCTGCAACAAATATGACAGTTAGGCCTTTCTGATTCCCTCCTGTCCACTCGGCTCTCTGGTTCCCTCCTCGTCATTCCCTCACTCTATAGAAATTACACCTATAGCAAGGAGTAACTCTTCCAAAAACCTACTATGTTATTATTGCAGAGGAGAAATTGGTGAATTCCAGAAAAAAAAAAAAATCCTCAAAATCGAGGACGTATTGAGTAGTTATTCTCATAAGAAAATAAGGAAAATGCGGGAAAATATTGTTGAGATTATACCCAGTTTGTTTTATATGAATTTTGCAGAAAAAGATGATGGTGAGATTTTTCCAAAGGATGCCATCGATCTCAGCATTGAAGGCATGCTTTGCAGGACCATGAGTAACGGGTTTTGGAATCGGTTGTAAAATGTGTGAACTCCTTATTTGTTTATTTATTTTATTTTATTTTTTTCTCTTTTTAGTTTTATAGAATTGGCACTATGTTTATTAGTTAGATTTTTGCATGTTAGTTGGATTATTATTATTATTATTATTTTAACTCTATAATTAAATCAATAAACTTTAAGATAATGAATGTAAAATAATTTTTATGTTGGAACACTCAATCTTAATATCCATGATTACTTCTAGTCTTTTTCTCCTTTTTATCTCTCTCTCTCTCTCTCTCTATATATATATATATTAATTAAATTATATTATTATTATTATTGTTCTCAAGTTAAATTTAAAAGATATATACCCAAGTAAAAGCATGTATGGTATTCAATATATATAATTATTTATTTATTAAAAGTATTAATTGAAATATTATTCAATCCTAAATAAGATAATTCCAAAGTCTAATAGAATTTTTAATTCATTCAACATAGGTTTTATTCATAAATTTTGTATTTTTATTTTAATATTATAAATATTTTTATTCTAAAAATAAAATTATCAAAATAATCTATTAACATATTTTCTAATTTTATATTTAAATGTTTGACAACATGCATACATAGATTTTAATTTGGAAAATTAACATTTTTCTTAATAATATAAAAAATTACTATGTTCACATATTGCATTTTTTTTTCAATGGTTTCACATTAAAGAAATCCCAGAGGTCGTAATGTGTTAGAGCCTGTGCTCTGATACCATATGTAACAACCCCAATTTTAACATGAAATTAATTATATCATATACATAATGAATAATCAACCCAAAAACTGTTTAACTAATCATCATGGAATTTTCAAAAACATGAGTAAGACAACTTACCTGTAATGGCGATTTTCCTTACTTGAGACTCCAAGATTTAACGCTATCTGAATCATGTTGACCGCAACAAAGTTTTGGGGACAACTCTCCACCCAACCATAGGCTCAGCTGGATGTAATCCTTCCACAGCTAGCCACCCCCGAGCCCTCAATCAACATACTATTGCCAGGGTATCCTTTGCAACACCATACCTTTCTCTCCAGAGAATGGATGAAAGAATGAATGATCTTTGAATCTTCCTCAATTTCTATTAAATAGACCAAACAATGGAATGAGAACCACATGCACACATTCACTGTGTCAACATGCAACTTAAGTTTTACTTAATTTAGTGTTCTCTTAGTTTAACTTACTTTTTGTTAGCTTTACTTAATTTAGTGTTCTCTTAGTTTAACTTTCTTTTTATTAGTTTCTTAGTTTAACTCTTTGTTAATTTATTTACTTTTGTTAATTAATTATTTCTTTAACTTTACTTATTGTTTATTGTTTTAGGACTCCAGTTTATTATTTACTATTTTATTTAGAACTCCAGTTATTGTTTAATGTTTTATTTATTATTTATTTATTATTCTTTTGACTATTTATTTATTTACTTATTTATTAAATTATATTATATTATTTATTATTTTATAATTATTATGGGACATTACATCTTCTCCTTATAAAAATCACATTCACTGAACTTGGCATAAAGTTGATATTCTCGTAGTATATTCAGTACCAAAAGCAAGTGTTATTTGTTTTCTTAAACACTTTTAGAATAAATCAGAATATCATTAATAAAGATTAATTTTTTTTTATCTAGAAATGGGTGAAATATTCCATGCATCAAGCTCATGAAAGTGGTTGGTGCATTAGTTAATCCAAAAGGCAGCACTACAAATTCATAATGTCCGTACTTGGTACGAAAGGTTGTTTTGGATATATCTTCATCTTTAATTCTGATATGATGATACCCAGACCTCAAGTCAATCTTGGAAAACATTGTTGCTTCTTTCACTTGATTAAAAAGATCATCAATTCGGGGGAGCAGATATTTCTGCTTGACAGTTAACTTATTTAACTATCGGTAGTCCATACACATCCGCATTGTTCCATCTTTCTTCTTCACAAATAGTACTGGTGCACCCCAAGGAGACACACTTGCCCTGGTATACCCTTTATCCAACAATTCCCGCAACTACATTTTTAGTTCTGTTAATTCGGGCACACTCATTCTGTAAGGTGATCTTCATACAGGCGTTTCTACTGGTATTAATCCTATGTTGAAATCAATATCTCACCTCGGAGGTAATCCTGGTATACTTTCAGGAAATACATCCCTGAATTTTTGTACAACTGATATATTTTCCATCAATAAAGTCTTGTATTTAGAGTTTGAGAATCCCACCTGAATTGCATATCACTGGCAGCCTTTTCTAATACATTTACTCAGTTGGGTCGTAGTAATGGGGTGCAATCGCATTGGTTTCTTGATTCCCTGTAACACTTAACGAGTTCCATTTTCAACCTTGAAATGGATGGTTTTCTCTTTATAATCTACTAGGGACCATTGTCTTTCCAACCAGTCCATTCCCAATAAGATGTCATACAAGCCCAAAGAAAGGATATTCAGTTTTACTGTTATTTGTCGGGCTGCTATATCTAATACACAATTCGTTGCTTTGGCATTAAATCGTCTTTTTTCTCCCATAGCTAACTGTACCAGCCATGGGTATTTAAATTTTTGGCTTTGCAGGTTACATTTTTCAACAACTCGGGAGCTTATGTAACTTAAACTAGCACCAGGATCCACTAAAATAGAAACAGTTTGAGATTGTAACTTACCTTCCAATTCTATCATAGTTGGATGGCAATCCGCTTGCCGATCTTCTAGTGTAGGATTAATCCGTGGTATATTTTGAGGAACATCCCCCACCGTGGATTCCTCTTGCAAATTAATTGTTACTTCATTCCCTCCGCGATGTATGCAGTTCTTAAAATAGTGTGCCTTGCCACAACCCCAACATGGCAATGGTGGTTTCTGAGTTTGACCAAAGTTTGGTCTACTAGATGCCTCATTTGGCCTTTCTTCAGCTGTTTATTTAGACTTTTGTGAATTTTTCCCAAATTGTTTATTTGCTAAATTCTTCAGCGTGTTTTTTAATTTCCTGCCCTACTATTTTTAAATTTTGAGGAACTTTTCTTTACTTTTTTATTTGGCCAGTTCCTGCCAAGTTCACCCTTTGCCTTAGACTACTTATAGCACATCCTTGCCTTCCTGGTTGCTTCATCCATCATCTTTGGATTTACAAATTCTATCTATTCCTTCATGTGAGCAAGCAGGCTTCTCAAGAATCGCTGCACCTTTGCTTTCTCATCTCTCAAGTAGGGTACATATGTTAATAGTTAAGTAAACTTAGTAATGAATTCATCCATAGATAATTGACCCACATTTAAATCATGAAATTCATAGGATTTTTCATCATAGAATCGTTCTGTTAAATATTTGTCCTTAAAGTACTGTTGGAATTCATCCCAAGTCACATTCTGATTCTCGACCCCATGCACATTTTTCACCTCTTCCCACCATAGTGTAGCCTTCTTCCATAATTGATAAATTTCCATACAGGCTTTGAGTTTACTATTATACTCATAGATTTGGAAATACTTGTTCATATTTATTATCCAGGCTTCTGCCATTTCTACAACTTTCCCGTCAAAAGTGGGAGGCTTAATTTTTTGAAATTCGCCTTGTAATTCCACTTTTTGCTTCTTCAATTCCCGTTGATTTGACAAATTACCGGATTCTGCTTCATTATAAGTTCTAAATTTATTGCTTCATTGATTATGACTTACTACTAGGTGATCATGAGCTTGTTGTTGTTGTTCTCCTTCCACCTGAGTGTCCCTATCGGGGCTAGGTTGTGCAATGGGAGGATTTTGTTTGTCTGAAAGACTCTTAAGTATTATTCTTGTTCCCTCATTAGTATTTCATTATCACCTCAGACACGTATCATCTCTGCTTGGAGTTGTTGGACTATTTCGAACAACCTGGTGGTTTGTCTTTATTGCTCTTCTAGTAATATGCTAGTTTGTATGTGCTAGTCCACAATTAGCTGAACCCAAATTTTAGGATTAATCTCAGGATTAGTCTCAAGTGGAACTTCCCCCGTCATTCTGGGTGTCTGTTGACTGGATATCCTCCTCATTTAAGACCTTTAAAAAAATAAATTCGTCATTGATCTCTCTGTACATTGAAGCAAAAGTTAAGAAACACTAGAGTCATCTTTGGTGGTCCAACTGGCTGAACGTTTAACCTTTCTCTGATACCAATTTTCACATACACACACATATAAATTTAAAAAAAAATTACCATACCACTTCTAATCATATATTTTAACACTTATGGAATATTCAAATAAATAAAAATATTACAATACACACTCCACTTATACAGACTAAATCTTTATATGCACAGTAATCCATTGATTTATAAATATACAACTTAGCATATCTGAAGTACATTAAGGTTAGCATCCGTGATATATTTATTGGTTCGATGTAAATTTCCATCGTCACAATTAAAGGTACCTGTGCATAGTTATTTGTATCATTCTTGGTGGGGAATTTAATTTACATCTGTACTTAGACTGATTTTCTCATTCATCATTGTTAACTCGTAATCATCTCGTACCCTGACATGATTTGAAATGGAATTATATTTTATGTAGTGGAAAAATTTCGAGGAAAAATTTGGTAAACACTTGTCATTGATCTAATTCGTTGGATTAAACCCTAGCGAATCGACGTTCAATATGTAGACAGGGGAAGTTAGGGTAACTACCCTTGTCCCCGATCCTTGCCTCAGTTCATTGCGCCATCGACGAAGATGAGGTCCGCCACTCTGCAACTCTATGTATTCGTCTTGCAGGTTATCCTTTGCTTCATCCTATGAATAGTCTGTTAACAAGAAGTAATCACAGTCCTAAGTAGTTCTCCATGTATAACCTCTCTGCTTAATTTTATTGTCTATTGGTTCAATTTTTCTGTTGAGTCTTCTCCACCCGGTATCGCTCTTGCTCACCGCAGGATGAAGCTACCCTGTCACAGCTTATTTGTGATGGGTCTTTGGGCCTTATGATTGTTCATATTATTCATCGCGCGTATTTTACATTTGAAACTCATTTTAGGGTTTGCATGTATGCTCTCTTCTTTATAAGTGATTTTTCCAGTTGTTTTAAATCTCTGGTTACTCGCGGGTTGTTGGGTTTTCATTACCTTTCCGCTTTTCCTCATCTTGATAATATAAAAACTCAACTTAAAATTAGGCTTCAGAGATCGAAGTCTACGTTTTCATGAAGGTAAAACAGGGTTACCTTCCCTCCAAGCTACTAGTGCTTGATTTAGCTTTCTATTTCAATAATGACTGTAAGAAATTTGGTTATAAACCCAAAAGATCACTCATTTTTTTATGGTGTGATAGGTTGTAGCAAGGAAAGGAACCTTGTATCGGTCTACCCTCATTACGAAATTCCAGAATTTTTTTTTACATGTTACAGATTTGATTATTTTTGTTAGTTTCATTTTGTTCCATGATTTCATGCCTCTTTTTCTGAGGACAATGTCCTCTGACTGCACAAGGTGTCCCCTGTCTACACTGGATAACGTTCCAGTATTTCGTTTAATCTATTTGAGCAACTCTCCTTTAGAGTCTCTTATGAGTTCTTGTCAGATTTTGGTTCTCGTAAATTGTTCTGGGGTTTAATTGTATCATTTATTGAAATTAAACACTTAATTTTATTGAAGCCACTCGGCCTTTCCTTTAACTACAATACTAGGTTTTAATTCCCATAGTCAACAGTTAAGTATGGATATCCATATTTGTTTTTCAACAAACTGGATGTTCTTCTCATTTTAATTAAGGAGATAGAGAATTTGAGTTTCCACTATGAGTATTTTTCTTTGGAACTTCTATGGGATCTATAGATGTATTTAGATATGCAGCATTATCTATTCAGTAATCTGTCTTTTCTATAGATACTTTTACTTATTTCTCTTCCAGCAATATTTGTAATATGAATCCTATGTATATTCTGGTGAATAATGACCAGGAGACCTTGGACTCAACCCTGACCCCTGAGGTTCTTTCCTAAACTCGTGAGTTTGAATATCATGTATTTTTATTACAAAGGATTTTTAAATTCGAAAACATGCTTTCCTTCTCTAGGTTTACATGTTCTAATTGTATCTGAATATTTTTCATTTTTCTGTATCTATATTTTTGCAGACAGTATTAATAATTCCCTCCCATACTATTCATACAATAAAAATAACTATTACCCAATTCACAGTACCATTCTGGTGGTTTGGTATAGTTTCCTTCTCTTTTCTTTATTACACAATTATGCATGAATATCAGAATAATGTTTTTCTTCATATTGCCATTTCCATAAACTATAGCTTTAACTCTAAGTATATCCAATACTTACATTTCAAACTTTCACATAAGCTTACATACAGAAGTAAATAATTACCTCCAACCTATAGGCTCTTAACTAATGTTTCCTCCCAACCTTGAGAGAGGCAATCACGTCCTCTTCTGCCCCCATGCTCCTCACCAGGTCTTTAGGTAACACCAGGTCTTTAGGTAGCAGAAATATTTTCCATGTTAAGCCTCAAGACTGTTGTTCAGCTTATACTTTTTCTGGCTTATTAGAGCTCCACTCGCTCCTACCAACTCTGGACTGCTCTATTTGTAAAACTCTTATTGCAACCCATCTCTTCTTTTTCTGCAAAACTCCTTCCACTTTTCAGGATTTTCTATTCATTCTGATGGGGAAGTTAACTGTCAGAACTGCTTTTACCCTTTTTACCAAGGTTCTTGGAAATTATTTTTACTATTTAGTTAAGTCAATACGCAAAATAATCACTCATATGATTTATTTACTTTTTCCAAAAGTTAAAGTTTTGAGCCTTTTCAATCTTACTAACTAATAGTCATATTCTTTTAATAATTCAAATGTTTTAAAATAAAATAACCATAGTTAGGAAATAAATTAGGGTGTTACATAGACATACTTACACATCATTTTCCAACTCGGTTGTAGAATGAGCCTCTAGGCTCAATTATTGTGGTAAATGCATTTTTAGATATTAATTGTGCCCTAGCACTCCAGCCTAGTGACAAGTATAGTATGGAAGAGATGTTGTAATGTTGTCTTCTAAACATTTTGTCTTCTAAATATTTTGATACTGTAAAAAATACATAAAATAAAAATAAAATAAAAACATTTTGAATATATCAAAATACATAAAATAAAAATAAAATAAAAGCATTTTGATTATGTCAAAATACATAAAATTTAAAATTAAAATAAAAAATAATTAATTTGAAAACTATTTCATTTTGTGAAAATATATAAAATTAAAATATAAATAAAATAACATGAAAACATTTTTACAAGTCAAAAGAAAATAAAAAACTAATTTCTTGGTATTCCCTCATGGTATGAGAAACTATAGTATTGACCCATAGTATTCATGTGGAATATAGTTTATTTAATGGGAGAAATAAAAATAAAAATAAAAATAAAAAAAATATGAAAATATTATGATTCTATCAAAATACATAAAATAAAAATAAAAATAAAATAACTATGTAAAAAAAAATTAAATTAAAACTAACTTCATAGTATTGACCCATGGTATTCATGTAGAATATATCTTATTTAATGGAAGAATTAAGCCAACCTAAACCAATTTTAACTTTGTATCTAGTAGACAGATTTGATCTCTCTCTACGCTTGGTAGATCCAAAGTTAAGATTGATCTAGGTTGATTATGTAATTTCTGTGTTTGCAATTGAGTGCTTCATTGTTCACATGTATAAAATTGTTTATGTGATTTTCTCAAATATTTCCATAATATTTGAGCACTATTTAGTTTATAATATTTAATATTTAATGTAAAACTTGGATTTATAATTTTTTAATTCAATTGTAATGAATTGAGTATTCAATTAGCATTTCTCATATTTTCAATTCTATTTTAATGCATTTCTCAAATATGTCCCTACTAAAGTTTATATTTTGTTGTAACATTTAATATACAATTATGATTAGATAGATTTAAAACTATTTTATTTAATTATAATGAATCGATTAGATAAATATTAATTCTTAATCTAACAAATGTTTAGAGGGATCAAATCTCTTTTCAATTTAAAAGAGGTTTGTATTAAAGAGATTTGATCCTCTTAGTGTTTGGTAGATATGTAGTTAAGATGGATCTAGGCTGATGGAAAAGAGAGACCAATATGGAAGAGATGTTGAACCAGAGAGGCTAGATGTAATGTTTCATCCTGTAAATATGAGAGAGGCCAATATGGAAGAGATGTTGAGCTGGTTGGACAGAGAGACCAATATAATGTTTCCTGTTGTAAATATTTTGACTCGACCAAATTATATCAAAATAAAATAAAATAATATTAACAATTTATGAGTCCCTTCAATTCATTATTTTATCTAAATAGAATGGTATATTAAATGTTACAAAAAAGTATAAATTAAAATTGTATATTAAATGTTACAACAAAATATAAATTAAATAGCATATACATGTTTGAGAAATGTTGAGATTCAAGACGATGATGATGCTAGTGAAAATTAAGTGCATACACTAGGTGGGGCCCGTAGGCTATTTTTAGGTGTATGTCTATTTTTAGAATGGTGAGAAAATTCTATTTATAGTGGGAGTCTATTTAAAGATGGTTGAGAAAATTCTATTTATGGACGGGGTTCTATTTTTGGAATGCATGTGCAAAGTCTATTCGTAGATCGCAAGTCTAAATATAGAATGCATGTCGATTATTATTATCTCTTAATAATAATTAGACAATAAATAATAATCTATTCTCTTGAAGCACTTGATTTTAGTTAACTGATGTGGCAAACCAGTTGACTAAATAAATTAAGAGTTCTAAGGTTGGTTTGTGGGACATGCAAGTGGACTTCGTTGTAACTGAGTGATACAAAGTTGTAACAGAGTTGGATGTATAGTTATGTGTGTTGTAAAGTAGTTTAACTCAGTTAAGTGAGTTAAACTCAGTTGTGCTAGTTGTAACTAGTTGTAACTAAAGGATACACTAGTAAGAGATCAGTGAATTAAATATTAAATTAATTCACATGGAGTGATCTCACATGCAACTGAATACTTACTACTGTTAACTACATGCATGTCAGATCCAGTGGAGACCCAGTTGAGACATAGGTGAAAGGGACATTTTGACTATCAGTTGTGACATTAGTGGATGCACACTTGCAACCAAACACACATTAGAGATGCCAATGAGGATTGCGTAGTCAAAGCAACGCAAGATTGAATTCATTCAGGGATTGTGATCAACAGGGATTGCACAGTGGAGGCAGGCTACCAGGACACAATAACAATAAATTGGCGCACATATTTGCCAATTTTTGTATGACAGTGTGAGAAGATTTTATATTGTAATGAGAGATCCTCGATTAGAGTTTTGTATAAGATTTTTTCATGATCCATGATATATACATAATATATGATAGTGGGATTTTTAGCTTTATGCTTTCCCAGTAAAAACATCTGTGTTATGTGTGATTGATCTTTCTTCATGTATTTGCAATTGGCAATTAAATTTCTGCAAATATTTTAATAGAAGTATTTTGTATTTAACAGTAACATATAATTATTAGATTAGAAGAATCCAGGAAATACATATTTGTATTAAAAATTCTACAAGAAATGCATTAAAATATTATTGTACATATGAGAATTTCAAATTGAATACTAAATAATAGGAATTGGAAATATATATGAAATACATTACAATTGAATTACAAATTTGTCAATCGAAATTGTATACTCAATTCTAAACATTATGAATTAATTATTACTTTATGGACCTATTTGAGAAAATTATATAAACAATTTTATACTTGTGCATAATGAAGTACAATGGATCACCTAATTGCGTTTCATGTATTTGGTTTAGACCTTGTGATACCATCATAAAGACTAAATTTATGTCCTTCTTGATAGTTGGTAGATCCATAGTTAATATGGATTTATGATGGTTAATTTCTCCATTTAAATAAATTATATTCCACATGAATACCATATAACATGGGTCAATACCATGAAGTTAGTTTGATTTTAACATTTTTTTTTGTATATCTTATTTTATTTTGACACAGTAAAAATGATAGGAAATCAAAATTCTCTTCCATAGTTGAGTGTACATAATTATTATTATTATTTATAAAAATAATAAACATATAAGTTAAACACTATTCTTAATCATGGAGATTTACCCCCATTTTACCATGGATATTTACACCCACTTTACCATGGAGATTCTTAATTCGTAAATAGGTTTTGTTACAATACCATGAGATGATACCATGGTTTATCAATACTACATGCTTAAGAAACTGAAACTCATTTCATATGGTACTATTCCATATGACATTATTTTAGTTAACAAAATTAATTAAAATGATAAAAAGGGGAGAACTTCTTTGAAGATAAATCTCAACCTTTATTTGTGAATACTATTAAGACTAGTGTAACCATATAAATAAAATGGATAATCGTACACACTTTATTATGCATCAATCTATGACAAACATAAAAAAAAACTTAATCATTTACAAAAATCATAAAAATTAATAAATTTTTTAATTATTATTAAAAGAATATATATATATATATATATATATATATATATATATATATACGGAAGGAGCTCTGATTTCTTCGACGATTTTTTTTGGCCCCTGTGGCCTTCAGACCTTGTAGTTTTCCTCACATGTGACCATCGTTTTTACGTTTTGTGGTGGTGGGTAGTCTATCATAGGTTCGGGGGTCTCCACGTTTACATTTCCCTTGCGACCTTTTCTACCTCCTCTCCTTTGACATCCTTTGCTCGTTCCCTCTTCCTCGTGCGGGCAGCTGTTACGTTTACGTCATCATGAGCGCAGAGGATGTGGATCTCATTTACAGTATGTAGGTTGGTCACGTGCTTCCAGGACAATATGAATTCTTGCACAGAGCTAATCATTCTTTACAATGCTCATCCTAAGGCACTCATAGTGATGATCTACCTCACTCCTCCTTTCCTCAGCATGATGGCGCCTCTGTTTTGCCTAACGGTGATCGTACCTCTGCCCCCATGGAGGATCTATCTCAGACATATGGTCACAAAACCAAACAAAATAAGAAAGGCATCCGTCCAAATTTTGGTATTGTCAGGATCGTTGTTGGGGAAGACATTGAAATTTCGGAGGTGTCAGACTACCTGGAGAATGCGCTTGTGGGATGTTTTTGTGGAAAAATGGCATCTTCTAAGGAAATTCCTGCTTGTATTGATGAACATTGGAGGCCCTTGTTGGGTTATTCTCCTTCCTTTCATCAATTTTCTCGAGGGTGGCTCATTTTGAAGTTAATTTCAGCTAATGATAAACTAAAATTCACTGTTCGTGTGTGGAATTGGGGTCCGAAAGGCCTTGTGCTTTAGCAGTGGGAGGTTCACTTAAACACTGAAAATTCCCCACAACACCTGCAAAGAGTTTGGGTTATCCTACTGGGACTCCCTCAATTTTTTTAGCAACGTCCCCTTCTTGAAGCTATTGGAAATAAACTAGGCATGTTCATCGCCCTTGAGGGAGTCTGGGATAGAAAATTGGACTGTAGATGTGCAAAGATCCAAGTCGAATTAGAAGTTCAAGAAGGTTTATTTGAAGGCATCATACTTGAAATGCATTGGAGTTCTTGGAAACAGAAGCTTGACTATTGGAAACTTCCTTTCCAATGTTTTTTATGCACACAGGTTGCCCACCTTGCCATGCATTGCTCACGTCCTGACCTCTCTCAACCCAAATATAAAAACGTTTGGAAAAAGGTTGACTCTGGCCTGAAATCATGGACTGACTCACCTGTCTCTGGTTTTGAAGCCTCTGTGGAGTTAAAGGATGCTCATCATCAGGACCCTACTGACGTAACTACTGTTGACAAAGGTATGCCCGATTTTTCCTATCCCTCTCCTTTAATTTTTGAAAAAATTCTTCCTGTTTTTTCTGAAGCTGAGGGCATTTCTTCCTCCCCCATACGCGTATCCACGTCTCTTTCTGTTTCTCCTGGTTTTCCCCCTCCCTTGCCTTCTCCTCCATCTCCCCCTCTGATAATGTCTCCACAGGTTGTTTCTTGTCTTTCTCCCCTCCCCCCTACATCTCCCTCCTATGTTTCCAAGCTATGTTCTTGTTCCACTCAAAATACTGAAATTACTATGAAGGGTGGCTTGGCTTCTGATCCAACACCTAAAATCATTTTAGGTCATAAGACCCACCTATTTAAAGCACAGAACCAAGCCTCTGTGGATATTAGTGCGAGTAGACAAAAAGCTATTCAGAGGGCTCTTGGAGCAGGGAAAGGCCCTAAAAAGGGTCTCTTATGATTATTCTTTCAATGAATGTGAGGGGTCTTGGGGGCGCCCCCTCTAAATTAGCCCTTAAATGGTTAATACAAACTGTTTCCCTGGATGTAATTATTTTTAAAGAAACAAAAGTGTCTGGTTCTCTTGTTATGGATTTTTTGACAAGTTGGTTAAAGGACTGGTCTTTTGCTTCTAGTGATGCTGTGGGGAAGGTTGGGGCTTGGTGACAACGTGATTCCCTTCCATTCCAGTCCTTTCCTCAAATTTCCACCAGGATTTTATTTTTTCCTCCTACGTTGAAAAAAATCCCGAATTATCTTTCTCTTTATCTAATGTTTATGGTCCCTGCTCTCATAAAAGGACTTTCTGGTCATCCTTGCTCTCCTATGAACTCACTCTTTCTCGACCCTTGATCTTGGGAGGAGACCTAAATTTTACCATTTCTCCTCAGGAGGTTTGGGGGTTTTTGGCTAGAGTTGACCCTTTGGCCCCTTTCTTCCTTTCCCTTTTGGAATCCCATAAGTTGGTGGATGTTCAGCCCCATAAAATTTCCCCTACTTGGCATAATAAGCGTAAAAATGATGAAGTTGTAGCTAAAAGACTCGATATATTTCTTATTTCGGAAGATATTCTTGATAAGAAATTATGAATTCAGTCATGGGTGGAAGTAGGTGGTTTGTCTGATCATCTCCCTATAATTCTATCTGTTGATGTCCCTGAGCTGAAACCTCCCTCTCCCTTTAAATTCAACCTGGCATGGATTTTAGAGGAGAATTATAGGTCTCTGATTTCAAATTATTGGACGCATCTTTCCTCGAATCTGCCAATTTCATATATGAAACAATGGGCATAAAAAAATTCCAATATAAAAAAGGTGACTAAGAGATGGTTTCAAATTTTCGTGCCAATCAACAAAAAAATTAAAAAAAACTGAAGCTGATATAGCCAGTCTCTATAATTCAAATCAAAATGGGGTTCTCTCTAAAGCATATCTTGAATCCTTAAAGTCCTTGGAGATTAAGAGACATGACCTTCTCTTGAAGGAGGAACAATTCCGGCATTTAAAAAGTCATGCAATTGGGATACATGAAGGTGATAATAACACTAAGTTCTTCCATCGTTTTACATCTCACAAAAGAAATCAGAACGCTACTCGGGAGATTCTTAACTCAAATGGTGAAAAAATCAACTCCTTCAAGGAAAAATCAAGAGCTGGTTTACAACATTTTAGGAATTCTTTCTCAGCACCTGTAGTTTGCCAAATTCATGAAAATTTACAAGTCATTAATCTTTTTCCTCCAATGATTTCGGAAAAAATGAATAACATCCTAAACAAAGAAGTTGATGATGTGGAACTTGAACATATTTTGCGATTTTTCAAAAGAGATAAGAGCTCTGGCCTGGATGGATTGACCATCGAATTGTACTTGGGTTTTTTTGATCTGTTACAAGATGATTTGCTGAAATTCGTGAAGGAATCCCAAAAATATGGAAAGGTCCTGGGCTCTTTAAATTCGACCTTTATTGCACTCATTACCAAGAGTCAAAACTCCACTAATTTTGGTGATTTCCGTCCAATCTCATGTTGCAATCTGATTTACAAGTTGATTTCAAAAATAATTGCACAACACTTGAAGCCCATCTTGAGTAGTATTATCTCTGAGGAACAATTTTGATTTACATATAAGCGAAAAATTCATGATGCTTTTTCCTTGGCACAAGAAGTTCTGCACTCTGTTCATCTAAACAAAAAGGACTCCTTTGCACTCAAACTAGATTTATTCAAAGCTTATGACAGAGTAAACTGGACCTTTCATAGACTCTTATTAATTCAGATTGGGATGGCTGTGGAAGTTGTGGATTGAATCATGGGATGCATTCAATCTGCATCCTTTTTTGTCCTTATAAACGGGTCCCCCTATGATTTTTTTCATCCATCTAGAGGGCTTCGTCAGGGATGCCCCATGTCCCCCTTTTTGTTTCTTTTAATTGCTGAAGCTTTAAGTCATCTTATAAAACAAGCTCGAGATTTAGGATCATTCAAAGGAATACACATTGCGAGATATGAATTTATGACAGATATTATTTTTGTTGATGACATCCTCCTTTTTGGTGCTGCCTCTGCAGATAATGCTAATAACCTTTTTAAGATTCTTAACCTCTATCAAAAGGCTACTAGAATGTTGATAAATTTTGAAAAGTCTTGTCTAATCCATAACATTTCCTCTAGCTCCTTGTTATCAATCCTCAGATCTTCTTTATCGTTTCCTTTCTCAAACTGGGCGACTGGGTTCAAATATTTGGGATTTTCCCTCAAACCAAATTCCTATGTTTTCCGGGACTGGCTATGGCTTTATCAAAAGATAGAAAAATGTATCATGCGTTGGTCCAATCATTGCCTATCCAGAGGAGGTCGTTTGGTCTTACTTAAGTCAATTCTCAAAATTATTCATGTGTATTGGACCACCAATGCAGCCATTCCAAAAGTAATTATTCAAAAAGTCTAGAAAAAATGTTTCTCCTTTCTTTGGACTGCCTATAAAAAGAATGAAGGAATCCCTTTATCAAAATGGTCAACCTTAGCTTTACCCAAAGAGTTGGGAGGTTGGGGTATAAAAAATTTACCTATCTTCTATTTATCATTAGCTGCAAAGTCATTGTGGGGACTTGCTGAGAATCCTGGCTCTCTATGGGGGCACATTTTATGTGCAAAATACATCCCAGGCATTGTTGTTATGACTTGGTTCCATTCTTAATCAAAATCTCATAGAGATGGCTCGATTGGATGGAAGGCCCTTGTCCAATATTTCCCTATGATTGGTAAGTGGACTTCTTGGAACATTGGTAAAGGAAATCAAGTCAAAATTGGTCTGGATCTGTGGGTTGGAGTAGGAGATAATTTTAAGCTCTCAGAAAGACTTCGAAATATTTTACACTCAAATCAGATATTCACCGTAGCAGATACAACTTCTTCCTATCCACAGGCTTGGGGATCTTCAGGTTGGAAATTGGTAATCTCCTTGAGGCTCAATGAGGAGGACTCATAGAAATGATCTTCTTATGTACACCTTCTGGTAAAAAAATTTGTACATCTAGACCAGGATTCGAAAGACACGCTGGTTTGGACAAAAAACTCTACTTCTAGATCTTTCTCTGCAAAAAATGGCTATAAGGCTTTCATGGAGGAAACCACTTCAATAGTAAAAGAGGATTGGTGGATTCTTGTGTGGAAAGCTCCTGGACAAATAAAAGCCAAACTTTTGTTATGGCTGGCCCTAAATAATAGGCTCCTTACATGGGAAAATCTGCAAAAACATGGATAGGAAGGTTTGAGTCATTGTTCTCTCCGTGGAATAAATTCTAAGACCGACCCTCACCTATTCTTTTTTTGTTCTTACGCAGATTCGGTATGGAAAAAATCGGTCTCTGCTTTTACCTCAGTTCAACTGGACGCAGATGATAGTTTTCTATCCCGAATGAAACAATGGTGGAGCTTTCCCGGGGAAAGCATTTTTCTACTTACCATTCTTTCTTCGCTTATGGAATTTTGTGGGCTCGAAACACGGCAATTTTTCATGTGAAAATTATCCCAAAGAACTGACTTTGTCCTTAATTGTTCAGTGGAAAAATGAACACAAATATCCTCCGAAAGTGCAAAAAGTGAGAATTATTTAGCCTCCAGTCATAAACTATGACATTCCATGGGATTTTTTTGATGGAGCCAGCCAAGGTTCTCCTCCTCTTGCTGGTGCAGGAGCCACCCTCCACCTTAACCTAGAAAATAAGTTCCTTAAAAGTTTGCTCCTGGTCATGGCTCCAAGAATAAGGCCGGATTGGCTGCTCTTTGGGCAGTTCTATATGTGGCTCACAATAGAGGTATTACTAATTTACAATGCTTTGGTAATTCGAAAGTAGTGTTGGATTGGGCTATGCAGCGCTCACAGAGTTTGGCTCCACACTTACAAGCAGTCCTACAAGCCATTCAACATTTTTTCTCCAAATTCACCTCCCTTTCTTTCAAACATGTATACATAGCGCTGAATTCAAAGGTTGATTCCTTATCAAAGCAAGATCTGACATTGCAACTAGGACACATGATGATAATAGATGCCTCCTCTTCTGAAGAGGAAGTTATTTTGGTATAACAAGTAATAGTATAAAGCTCCAAAGAAATTATGAAACATAGTCTCTCCCGATCACCTATTTTTGTGGTTTTGATCAGATTTTTGTAAAAAGATTTACTGAAAATCTTAAGAAATTCCAGCAATATTATACAACAAAAGGAGGAATGTAAAAACCCCTTGGAGGTCGGTCCGTTATTCAAATATGAATAAGGATTTTTTTTCTTTGGAGGAAAAAAAAAAAAAAAAAAAAATATATATATATATATATATATATATATATATATATATATATATATATATATATATATATTCTTAACTATGGAGATTCATCTCCATTTATTATGTAGATTTAATTTGTAAATATGTTTTGTTACCATGACATGATTTTTTATATCATATGCCGGAAAAGGTAACTTTTTGTATAACAGTAATTTATATGACTTTTTTAATAATCAATGCAAAATGGTCATATCTACTTTTTAGATAAATCTCAACCCTTGATTTGTGACTACAACTAAGACTAATATCAACCACATTGACCTAACAAACTCTCTAACACACTACATAAGTAGATAAGCACTAGAGAAAACATATGCTGAGCATATTCCCTTGAGAATCAATCTAAGTCATCAATTTAAAAAAAAATGTCCAAGTCATCAATTTAAAAAAAATGTCAAGTAATCTAACTTGAAATAGGAAGCCTTCGACTAAATATTATTATTAACTTCGATTTTACTTAACCCTTGAGAATATTAGGTCTTGATAAAAAAATAAAAGTGTTGAAGAGTTTCTCTCTTTTACAACCAAGATATACCACTTTTTTTCTAAAATTAGGTTTGCTTTGAAAATCTCTAGGAAATTAGTGGGGTTAGCATATCATATTTTTTAAATTTGTTAAAATTCAATGCAACCTAACAAACTCTCTAACACAATGTAGTCCTTAACAAACCATAGTCCTTGATAAGGGTTCAAACAAAGCATATGTTAGCACATTCCTTGAAAATTAATCTAGGCAGTGAATTAAAAAATGAAAGCATATGCTAAGCAAATTCTTTTGAGAATTAATCTAAGTGGTCAATTAAAAAAATGAAAAAAAAAACCAAGAGATCCTCATCCAAAGCCTTAAGCTAAATATTTAGAATATTTAGTGGAAGTTAGATATCTACCATCCACCTAATAACTATAAAATCATATAAATTAAACCAATGATAAATATATATAAACATCAATTCATGATAAACACAAACTATTTCATGATTAATGTTATATTCGTAATTTTTCTTTTTATAAGTAGTTATTATTATACCAAAAAATTTAGTTTTTTATTACATTTACTTCCCACAAAGAGATCTGCAAAACTTATTTCCTGGTCTATTGGCCATTAAATGTGGCTGAGCATATACTGCTCACCATTGGATTTATACTGCCCACCATTGGATTTAAATCCAAGGGTGAGCAGTATATGCCCAACGGCATTTAATGACCAATAGACCAAGAAATAAGGCTCGCCTCTGCAACTGTGAGCCTCTTTCCGCCGTTACCACGAAATTACATTCCCAATGTAAACTGCAACATAGAAAAGGTGTTCATGACAACCATAAACCTACAATGGCGTTGACATTGAGCTGCTGGCTACCTACCTAATTCTTATCTCTTTCATTCCCAACATTGTTATTCCATTTTCACTCCCAACTTCCCTCAACGAAAGGCGCCGCTACTTCAGTACCAAGAATGCACAGATCTGGTGGCGCGGAGAAGTACTTGTAAAATTTAGGACCGTTGATCCTAAAAGGAACCTCTGAAATTGTAAATTCTTTCTTGTGATAAAACAGTTATGCTGATATTTCTTCAAATACAGGACTATCTTCATTGCATATTGTTCCGTGTATAAATCCCCACTACCCCACACATGATTTCTCTTTGTAAATTCTTGTGATAAAACAGATATTTTTTCAAATACATTGTCTATTTTCATCGCATATTGTTCCGTGCATAAATCCCCACTACCCCCTACATGATTTCTCTTCTCTTTGCGTCGAGAATATACATTTTATGTTTCTAACTTCCTACACAGTAAATTCACGTAATACCATGTCATGTAAAACAGATTTGTTAGGTATATTAAACACATATTTGTAAATTTGTAAAGTATGTTAGTGGACTTTAGTCAAGTTATAAAAAAATAAATAAAAGGTCTTCCTTGTAAAACAAATATTGTAAAATATAGCAGTGAATTTTAGTTTAATTATGTCCACAGTCGTGTCTATTTTTAGTCTATTTTTAATAGGTTTTTATAATTATAATTTACTAATAAATAAAAGGTCTATGTTGTAAATCAGATATGGTAAAATATGGCAGTGAAGTTTAGTTTAATTATGTTTATAGTTGTTTTTATTTTTAGTCTATTTTTCAATATGGCAGTGAAGTTTAGCTTAATTATGTTTATAGTTGTTTTTATTTTTAGTCTATTTTTTAATAGGGTTTTTATTTTTTCAAAATATTAATTGCGAGTAGAGGATTTTTATAATTTTAATTTAATTAACAATAATTATTGGCAATTGTTTCAGAATATTATTGCTTACCAACATTCTAGCGTAATTGCCCAGAGATTGTAATGTGTTGTCCTATAAACATTTTGATTCTATCAAAATACATAAAATTAAAAATTAATATTAATATAAAATAATGTGAAAACATTTTGATTGGCTCAAAATACATAAGAATAAAAATATAAAAATATAAATAAAAATAAAAATGTAAAAAATAAATTAACGTGAAAATATTTTTATTGGTAAAAAAAAATTAAAATACAACTTATTATTGACCCATAATACGAGGAACCATGGGTCCCATAATATTCATGTGGAATATAATTTATTTAATAAGAGAATTAAAACAGCGTAAAAACTCTGGATTTACTAATGAGATATAATCTTTCTCAATTCTTTGTATATCTAAATTTAAAATTCAAGTGTTTCCAACAAAATTAATTAAAAGATGTGTTGTAAACATAAACTTACTTGCAGTATTTTTGTTGAAAAATACAAACAACAAAATATATAAATGAAAGGGTCAGTATGTAGAAAAAGATTTCATACTAAAAAACCGGTTGAGGAGAGTTGTGTGCTGGTGATTAGCTGTCCTCTCTCCCCGTTGAAAAGAAACTCTTCTCGGTGGAGGAGATCAAAAGCCTATGAGGACCGGAGGCATTGATGAAAGGGAGAAGATTGCTAGTTAGTAAAGGTATGGTATTGTACCACTTTATGAGTTCTTGAGCTGTTGGCCGGTGGAAATCATTGAAAGCCTGTGACTGAAGTTGGTTAGACTAGGTGGTGCAACGGCAAATCTTTTTAGATTAAATCAGAAATTGTTTATGAGTATGAAATTGGCTCGGGAGAGTATCGGGAGTGATTCTCGTTCTCCAGGTTAGGAGGAACGTCTTAATTCTCATAATCTTGCTACTTAATGAAACGTCAAATTGAATTTGGAAATAAGTATGAGTTATACAAAAGAATGTACTAGTGTGATGTAAATGTTCATTGACATAGAGTTTAGAAAATGAAGATTACACAACTTTGAGTGCATATAGCAAAATGTATCCTGCACAATTGGGTTTGTTTATCCCAAAGTGTGCAGAACAACAGAAACGTGTATGCATATTAAAAAAAAATAATATTAGATGCATCTATGTATCTGTGTCAATGACAGTTAACATTATTATGTGAATATGAATGATATTAAGGGGGATTTATGCTATTTCTGTAAGATGAGAACGAATCTACAAATAGGGATTGGGTTAGTCGTGAGGTAAGCCGAGACTCAACAACCCATGGACAGTCCCCTTCCCTTCAACCTAGCAGGGATATGAATTGGAACACTGAGGACCATTGTTAAAAGTATGAACACAATGGAAAGGAGAGGGAAGGGGTCTGTAGTATTTACAATACCATTTATAAAAGAAAAGAACTTATACAAAAACAAAAAGACCTTGGTTTTGAAGGATTAGTGTTTATGATTTTATAATTTTGGACTGCACGATTAGAGCATGTATTGATTAAGTGTAGGAAATTAACGTATGAACAAATATTATAGGGTTTTGTGTTTAACTTTTTTGATGTTTTATATCAAATTGACACATGACATATTTATTATTAATAACATAAAAAAATTTCAATGTTGTTCATAACCTAAATTATTTAATTTCCATTTTAAGTAAAATGGGCCATATCAACTTGGTTTTTACATACTGAAATGGATTTTCCTGAAAACAGATATGTATGGCATGTATATAGATCTATAAAATGTAGCAATAGTTGGCGTTTGCATGGGGGGCAGGTGTCTGGTTGGTGAGTGGGCCAGGTGCTGTCGGGATGGGGGAAAACACACCACTTGGTAGACGAAACGCTAACCACCTTGGGTCTTGGCATTCCGGCGCGTGGGACTTTGTATTTTGGTTTTGTTAATCGCCATGCGTGATCTTTTTCGTTTTTTTCTGCAGGGCAATTCCGTGATCATTGTTTTTTCGGAGAGGGTTGGTTTTGTTGTGCTATACTTTTCTCTGTGATAATCTAGACTTTTAGTTATCGCCTCCAGGTCAGGCGGCACATGCATTTTGCATCGGGCGATGGTAAGTTTCTTTTCTTCGTTTCACCCACTATTCACTACGTGGTTACAATGTTTGTTTACAGTTTCTTCTCTACAATGTTTGTCAGCAGTGCTTAGTCCGTGAGGGTTTTTGGGGTTTGTCGTTTACATGTTTGGAACCCTATAACGACATTTTTCATAACCTGTTTTTTTTTTTTCACGGGAAGAGACCCGGTTTCTTCTTGTCAGTTTTCTTAGTAACTGTCACCGGGAGTTTTGGGGTTGCGAGTCAGTTTCGAGTTTTTTGCACTATGGGAAAGGAGAAGGAGTTTGTTGACGTGGAGCTGGTAGCTGAGGATATACTGTTAGTATGGGGGTTAGAACCGATTAAACAAAACCTGGCAAAGTTTTCCCATCCGCCTTGGTCACATATTGAGAGAGCTGGGGAGGCGAAGCTGAGGCAGAACCCTGTGGAGGGGTTTGTTTCTCTTAAGGGGGTTGACCTCAAAACCATATCCCCAGAAGTCATTGACAGACTTGGGTCGACATATCTCCCAGTGTCGATAGGGACGGGGGCTAAAAGAAATATTCCTATTAAAGCTTCGGTGGAAACAAAAGGACTTAAGAAACCCTGTACTCCCCATGTTCTGTTTCATTCAGGTGGTTTGGAGGACATAGTTTTTGGGGCGGGTGGTGAAGGAAAGGTGGGTTTTGGTACAAGTTTTGGTGTTGAGGCTTTGAATACGTATGAAACTAAGGTTAGAGGGTCGTCCTAGCATGTGAATGCAGATACCTTTGTCTCCATCTCGGGTAGTGAATCTCTCCTTCAAGAAGGTTTCACTGAGAAAGGAGACCCTAGACGCAAAGGCACAAATTGGGGTACTTAAGGTGGTTTTGGTAGTTTTACCTTTGGAGGATTGAGTGGTGGACTCTCAGGCCAGTTGGGGGTTATCGGTGAAAGGGTGGGTGAAAATTTTGTATAAGGTAGTCCTGACCTTTGGGAAAGGGTGATCCAGGTGGATATTGGTGGCCACCCGCCTATTCCACTTGGGGCCCCACCATTATCTCTTTCAGTTTTTTCACAACTTACTATTTTTAGCAGTTTTTCGGGTCCTGAACTTCCGGAGCAGTTTTGAAGCCTCAAACGAAGATAGTATGCTGAAGTTACGTCCCCAGGAAGTTGAAACACCAATTTACCCAAACGGAGCCCATAGTTTTGGCGCTACATCTCCTAGGGTTAGGTTTTTGGACGTTTAGAGTTCTCCATTGTTTCTCCATAATAAATAGGCCCTCGAGCCTCATTGTAACACATAGTTCAGAGGTCTGTAGCCTCCACATCTCTTCTTAGAGATTCGCTACCAACACCCTAGCTATTTTATTTCCATCATGTTTGTAAGCATATTTCTGTGATTTGATATTAATGAAATGAAGGCTTACTTCCGATGTATTTCTATGTTTATGGTTATTTTTGTATTCTGTTGCATTCCTGCATAAATACAGATCAGTGGTATTAGAGTGGTCTGCTTTGTCTCGATCCTTCTTAGTATGTCCCCAATGAGGTCGGGGTATAAGGATTTAGGGCTCGATCTGGTGAAACCTTTGCAAGATCAGCCTCGCAAACCCTGACGGACGCCCATGGGGGACGAAAAGAAAGATGAGGGAGCAAGAGATCCTATCAAAATATTGCTTGAGGAGGCCCTCTAAAAACAAAGGAACGCGATGATGGATAACTTTGCTCAGATCCTTCAACGACTGCCCACCGACAGCACATCTACATCCAACAACCACTCTGGAGGTGCGACTCCCTTTAAGGTACAAGTAAACTTTGACATTCCCATATTTGAGGGTCAAATAGATGCAAATGCCATAGATAGATGGTTGAATCTATGAGAAGGATATTTCTTGGTTCATGACTTTTCCGATCGAGAGATGATTATTTTTGCACTCCTCAAATCTACTCCCCATGTCAAGGACTGGTGGGAAACCTACTGTGAGAAAAAGGACAAGACAGAACCCTCTCTGTTCTCAGCCGTACCCACTTGGAATTCTTTCCGAGATGCCATTAAGGAACAATACTATCCCGTGGGGAGCTATGAGGACAAGTACATATAATGGACCATACTGCGGCAACAAAGGGATCAAGATGTGCATGAGCTAACGAATCTGTTCCATACCCTGCGCACAAAGTTGGGTCTCAAATATTCAAAGAAACATTTGGTGCTAAAGTATCGTGGTTGTTTGTATAAATACATTCAGGAGGAAATGGAGTTCCTCGACATCTCCTCGCTTGGTACGACATACTGGTATGCTGCCAAGATTGAGCAGAAATTCAAATAGAAGAAGCGAGACTTTGGATATGCGAATCAAAAGCAAGGGAAAGGTGCCCCAAAACCGCAGAACAAAGGACAAAGCCAAGGCATGGCAGCCCAAGAAAACTTGCCAAAGACACAAGCAAAGAACCACACCCCGAAGACAAAGAAGGACACGAGAAAGTGGTGTGAATTCCATAAGAGCTCCACTCACAACACAAGTGAGTGTTGGGCCAAGCAGTCGCTGGTGGCTGAGATGAGGGCTTCCGAATCAGATGCATGCTCCGACTCTGAATCAGAACTTGACAAGGTGAATGACAAATGGAAGAAGATTATTGATGCAGAGCCCAACACCACTGTTGCCACTACGAAGATCCAGAAGGAGGAACCAGAAGATCCAAAGGAGCATTAGGGGAATTTTGAGGTCTAAAATGGGCCTCCTAAGGAAAATGTATAATCAAAATTCACTTTATGAGAACCAATCACATTTTAGAGGATGACATCATCCCTAATGGTTGAGGTGGCATTGCTTGTGTTAAAGGTACTTACTTGTCACATTCTCAATGGTGGATAAAAACTCATGGTTAACCATGGTAGTGCTCTAAGTAATTTTAAATTCAAAGTAAAGTACTCATAATAAATGTCATTTCATACTTTTTGAATAAAAATATATTATTGTCATTTCATATTTCTTGAAAGAAACAATGCATATCCTATACATTTATTATATTATATTATTTTTATATAGTATATTAATTACATGTTATTGTACAATTTAAATAATATAAATTTCAATTAATAGCATATAATATAATTAAGAATCTATAAATTTATATTTATATTTTATTTTAATTTATTTAAGTACAAAGGACAAATGCATTAGTTGTTCAATGATAACGACTTTTTCTTGAAAAACTCATTCTTATCTATAGTCACATCAATAAAAAAATTTATTAATTTTATTTTGGTACAACTTTTGAATTGAATTTAACTATGGTTACATGGATTGTGGTGCAAAAAGTGAATTCAAAATTCATAAATATTATTTTATTGGTTTAGCTATTATTTTATTATTTCCGTAGGAGGCCCATTTTAGACCTCAAAATTACCCTAATGGCAGAGTGTCTCTTCCACTCCCAGATGTGGGTAAAGTGTCCCCTGCTACGGTTCATTATCGACAATGGGAGCGAAAATAACCTCATTTCAACAGATGTCGTGAAACGGTTGGGCTTGCCGACTATAGCGCACCCACAACCATACACCATCAGGTGGCTTCATCAAGGACGAGATCTCTGCGTCAGCCAGCAGTGCCACCTTCCCTATAGCATCAAGCCCTTCATGGATGAGGTATTGTGTGACATTGCTCCTATTGATGTTTCTAATGTATTATTAGGCCAACCATACTTGTGGAAGCGACATGTTGTGTATGAGTTTTGGCCTCGCGCTGTTATTGTTACTTTGGGAAATAAATTGTACAGGATACCAAAGGTACCACCGCCTCCCACTATCTCTTTGGTTACTGCAAAACAATGCAGTAAGCTCATTTCACAAACCAGGAAATTTGTTTTCCTGATGATCTGCCCCCAGGGCAAGAAGAAGACTGTGGCCACTACCTCCAGATATGGATCCTCTACACGACAACAACAAATGGAAAAGGTTGTGGAGGATTACGGGGACATCTTCACCTCACCCACAGGGGTGCCTCTACACTGTCAGGTCAAGCACCCCATTGACCTGACCCTAGGTCTTCCGCTACCCAATGGACCGATCTATAGGCGCTCTATTATGGAGAATGATGAAATCAAGAGGCAGATTCAGGAGTTGCTGCAGAAAGGTCACATCCAACCAAGTTCATCGCCCTTTGGGAGCCTGATCGTGTTGGTACAGAAGAAGGATGGGACTTGGAGACTCTGTATTGATTATCGGGCACTGAACAAGATCACTGTCCAGAATAGGTACTCGATCCCACGAAATGATGACCTTCTAGACCAACTCAAAGGGGAAAAATATTTCAGCAAGATCAACTTGAAGTCTGGGTATCACCAGGTACCAATCGAACCCTCTGATGTGTGGAAGACTGCCTTAAAAGCCAAGGAGGGCCTTTTCTAATGGCTCGTCATGCCTTTCGGATTGAAAAATGCTCCCGCAACCTTCATGAGGTTGATGGATCCAATCTTGCATCCATTCACCAACTCATTTGTAGTGGTATACTTGGATGACATTTTGATCTTCAGCCAGACTTGGGAAGAGCACCTCCACCACATCCGAGAAGTCCTCCAAACACTGCGGCAACACAAGTTGTGTGCCAATTTGGAGAAGTGCACTTTTGGCATGATCCAGGTTCAATATCTGGGATACATTATTGATGAAAGGGGGATGCATGTGGATCTAGCCAAGATCCAAGTCATTCGGGATTAGCCTGCCCCAACCACCCTAACAGAGCTTCGCAGCTTTCTGGTTCTTGCTAATTTCTACCGCAGGTTCGTGTTGGGATTCTCTCATATCACTTGGCTCTTGAGTCAAGTCACGAAGGGAGGAGTGAAAGAAAAATTGTATTGGTCAGAATCTCAACAGAAGGCGTTCGTAGAATTGAAACATCGCCTCTATTCTGCCCCAGTGCTCACATTACCAGACTTGCAACAACCATTTGATATCGAGATAGATGCCTTTGACTATGCTATTGGGGTAGTTCTTACTCAACAGGGGAATCCAGTGACATATCACAGTGAGACATTTTCCGACACAGTTCGAAAATATCCCACTTATGACAAATAAATGTATTCCATTGTGCAGGCTTGTCGACAATGGAAGCATTACATTTTGGGGAAGGAAACAATCATCCACACAGACCATTGACCCCTGCAGTTCATACAGACACAAGGGAAGTTGCAAAATGATCGCCATCAGAAGTGGTCCACATATCTGCAACAATTTCATTTGAACATCAAGTACAAGAAGGGTAGCACCAATAACGTTGCAGACTGCCTCAGCCGACCACCGATCGTGGACATAACCACCATTCTCAACTCTTGTGGGCATGAGACTTTTTATTGGCCGCTTCTCTACAAGAGCGATCCAAAATTCAGCTACACATACAAGGCACTCTTGGGGGGTATGCAAGTTCCAATTTTTCACCTCCAAGATGCACTATTATGTCACCTGGGACACCTTTGCGTTCCTTCAAGCGAGCGTGCCAAGATGATATGGGAAGCGCACTACAGTCGAGTCACTGGGAATTTTGGGGTCGAGAAAACAGTGGTAGTACTGCAGAAATATTTTTATTGGCCGAACCTCCGACAGGATGTTGGGAAGTACATCAGATCCTGCACTGCTTGCGCCATTGCCAAACCGACCATCAAGAAGCAAGGGCTCTATACTCCGCTACCTACCCCTAGTCGACCTTGGGAATCCATCTCCATGGATTACATGTTAGGCCTTCCTTCTACTAAGCATGGAAGCTGGTTGATTCCCAAGAGTCGTCAACAGATTCTCAAAGATGGCCATTATGGCGGCCTGCAAGAAGAATATCACAACAGAAGCCACTGCTAAACTCTTCTTTGAACGAGTGTGGGTGCACTTTTGGATCCCATAGGCTATCATATCAGATCGTGGCAGCAGGTTCCTCAGCACATTTTGGTCCAGCCTCTAGTCAATTTTTGACACCAAGCTCACAAAATCCACAGCTTTCCATCCCCAAACTGATGGCCAGACAGAGGTCGTCAACAAGATGATTATACAAATTCTACGCATGTATAATTAAAAGCATCCACGCACATGGGATGAGAGCCTTCCCTATGTACAACACAATTATAACCGGGCTCTCCACAGCTCAACCGACCACAGCCCCTTTCAGGTGGGCTTGGGATTCCAGCCACTATGTCCCATTGACGTAGCCATTCCATTTGCAGCTACTCAGGTCGATTTGGCTCATGTCCAGTCTGAAGCTTACAAAGCAAACAACTTCATCGAGCATATTCATCACATCCGCCAACAGGTTCATGACATATTGGACAGAGCCAATGCTAAGTACAAGCAATGACATGATCAACATCGGGTGCCACACAACTTCCAGGTGGGTGAAAAAGTGTGGCTACATTTGCAGAAGGAGCGCCTAATTGGACCCCACCGCAATATTTTACCGCTCCGATATGGGTTGTACACCATCACCAAGGCTGTAGGGAACAATGCCTTCGAGCTTAGTATTCCACCATTCCTTGGTTTGCACCTAGTATTCAATGTAGACCGCCTTCGCCCCTACTTCCCACCTCTATTGGACACCTCTGACATTGCAGAAGAACTCACACCAAAAGAGTTAAACCCAGACTGCATGGAACAGGCCACCAGAGACTGTATCATGGATATGCAAATCAAGAACACTCACCGACAGAATATCCAACTGTATCGGGTTGTCAAAGCTGGCCAACTCCTGCAACAAGGCAAGTGGTTCACTAGGGACCAAGTTCAACAGAAGTTTCCTCATCTCATGGAGGAACTCAATGCAATGGGGACCATTGCTTCCTAAGGGGGGAGGAATGATCCAGGTGGATATTGGTGGCCACCCGCCTATTCCACTTAGGGCCCCACCATTGTCTCTTTCAGTTTTTTTACAACTTACTATTTTTAGCAGTTTTTCGTGTCCTGAACTTTCGGAGCCATTTTGAAGCCCCAAACGGAGATAGTATGCCGAATTTACGTCCCCAAGAAGTTGAAACACCAATTTACCCAAACGAGGCCCATAGTTTTGGCACTTCATCTCCTAAGGTTATGTTTTTGGACGTTTAAAGTTCTCCATTGATTCTCTATAATAAATAGGCCCTCGAGTCTCATTGTAACACATAGTTCAGAGGTCTGTAGCCACCACATCTCTTCTCAGAGATTCACTACCAGCACCCTAGCTATTTTATTTCCATCATGTTTGTAAGAATATTTATGTGATTTGATATTAATGAAATGAAGCCTTATTTCCGTTGTATTTCTATGTTTATGGTTATTTCTGTATGTCGTTGCGTTCCTGCATAAATCCGGATCAAAGGGGAAATGTGGCCCCGACATCTGGTATATTGGCTCCTTTCCTGAGACCGAAAGGGGATGATGTTTTTCTTGGGGGGGGGGGAAGAAAAACCCCTCTCATATCACTAAGTAGGGGAGGCATCGAGAGGTCGTAAAAAATCATCAAAATTTTCAGTGAAATTCAATGGTTAGGCAGGAGTCAAGGGAAAGAAAGGGGAAGTTATAAAGGAAAGCTCATAATGCCAAAATATTGTTTTTGGGGTAGACCTATATTTTGATAGTGTGACGGCGACATCTGATTCAATTATAGTGGGCAGAGTTAGAGTGAAGTTATTCTCTACAGAATATATCTCAAAATGGATTATGAAGAGCTGGTATGATGCTCCTAACAAGGATGTGAGGTCATTACACTATCTAAATGGTTGTTCATGGTAAATTTCAAGGATCCATCTGTTGGGGTTCCCATGTTTTGGCCAGATTGGCAAGACCAAAAGATGAGACAACATCAGAACCACTTTAGGGCCCTAGGATCTAGCCCTCCTGGACCCGGAGAGGGATCTCTCCAATAAGACAAAGAATGGTATATATTTGGAAGCTCAAGATTAGATATTAGGCTAATTATGAAGCACAAAGGGGGTTTAAAATGATTTTTTTGGTTGGTTGCTGGGTTGAGTCACGAGATCATAAACTGAGAAAGTAATGGAAGGAAAGGAGCAGAGCAGCAGGATGTTTTAGCAAAAGAGGATAGGTTAAGAATGTGCCATCCATTGGGCTATGGAGTCATGAAAGGTAATTACATGCAAACAACTAGCCAAGGCTTTCAAAGGGTAAGTCATCTACACTAAAGGATATTTTTAGATAGATGATGGAATGGAACATTAAGGATTGAAAGTGAAAGAAGGAAAGAAACCCAATTTATGTCTATAGATCAGGTCAGAGGTCATTTAACTCCAGACCTGCTTGGACATACCCAAAGGCAGCTTTCAATGGAGGGACAAAGGGGCAGCTTATAGATCGGACCAGAGGTCATTTAACTCCAGGTCAGCTTTAGCATGCTCTAAGGGAAAAACAGAGATAATATTTACACAAAACTAGAATCTATAGATCAGAGAAGGACTTTGAACCTTCAATGCTTTGACACCAACAAGAAACATCCAAGCAGCAAACCTCGAATTCATACATCAACTAGCAGGAAATAACATCTGCTACACTGGTTAAACCACATGAATTTACTCTTAGATTCACTATTAGTAGAAAACATTAAAGGCAGGGAGAGTAGAGACATAGGGTACCTAACAATGGGTAAATCCTATGCCAGATTTCTGATGCAAGCCATAAGAAATGAACAGCATGAAAAATGTAATAAAACAATATGATAAGAAAAACATCACCCGTAGTAATAGACCAGGATCCTGTGAAATTGCTTGATTAATTGATGTGAAAAACCAGTCACATATACTGAGCTCGATGGCTGAATACAATCCAAACTTCTCCTCCCAGCCTACTACATTACAAACTACTCTACTACTCCCTCCCAAGACTGTTATAACAGTCAAAATGAATCCCTCTAACTGCAACAGCAACAACCGAACAACAACCCTTTTACAATATGTTCTTGGGAATTCTTATAGGAGAAAAGAATAACAGGAGAAGATGTTATTCATTAAATGGATCTCATTACGACAGAGGAGAGGTAGGTCGGATGCCCATTCCGCAAAATGGCTCTTCATTAACTGTGTATACTCTGAAGCATGGTCCAGGAGTCTTGTTAATAACTTCGAGTATGTTCTTCTGAAGAAATCCGACTGATGGTACTCTGTGGTAGCTCTCTGAAATAAGTGACATGGCGGAAAAGGTCTGAAGGTCTCTCCATACATTATAACTGTGGTCCTGACAGTAACAGAAACTTCTGTCAGTGTACTCAGCTTCTTAAGGGCTCGAGGGGGCATGGATAACGCTGGAGGGAAGTCTTTCTGGAAAACAATACTCTTCTGACATAAAACGCAGATATAGCTTTGTTTCTGTGCTTCTTTAATCTTCCACCGCGCCTTGATTCCTTGGATGAGGATTAGAGCATTTAATCTTTAATTTTCGGGCTCTAACACCTTTAATCCCTCATTGATACTTTTTTTTGCTTCCACATTTGCCTCTGACTGCGAAATCTATGTTTTAATGGCTCTGGAGAGGTTTGACAGAGTTTAACCCTGTCCTTTAATGAAAGTCATGTCGTAGCAACCTCCCAAGCCTTTCTCCATAATTTCAGCCCCTGAAAATCGTCCTTTCCTGTGTTCTCTGTCACTGTGATAGAGACTGTGAATCATGGCGGTTTATTGCCACCCGAAACCCTGAAAAACACGAAAACACGTTAAGAAAACATGCATGGGGAGGGTGGATGCAGCGAGGACAATGAGAATGGTCGTGCAGACTGGTAAAATGGCGGAATAGTGCAGGATTACGGTGGAAAATGTAGCACACAGTGGAAGATGGTCATGGTGAAAGTTGGCGGAACGCAGAAAATTTAAACACGAAAACCTGACACTTTGACCTTCGAATGGAATATATATAAAGGGACGGGAAAAAAATGTGATGAAACACGTGGAATGGGTGACGTGGCAGGACTGGGTCAATGGTGGGGGCGATCGAATCTAGACCGTTCGATCTCAGGAGGAGATCGACGGTGGAAAACGTAGCAGAGGGCGATGGATGGTGGGCCAGGGGTACTGTTTTCCTTGGTTAACTCCCGCGCAACTTCGTAGTGCGATTACCGTCGGATGGCCCGCCCCAGATCGGACGGTGTATAGAGATATCACGCCGGATCTACTGCCGAACTTTAACGCGCGATGGAGGGTGGTTTATGAACAATGTGCGGAGCCACGCATCATGCGCTGAGTGGAATCGCTCCAAAATGGAAAATACCGCCCACCCTCCAACGGAGGTGCGATAGAAACCGGTGGTTTTTTGCACGGGGCTCGGTGCGGGGACCACTGGGGTGGACGAGCTACTGACCGTTGATCTGCGGATTAACGGATGGCGGATATGTGGTTGGGGCGATGAAAGGGTTGAACGGTGGACGCTGTAGGGATTGCGACAACCGTCGGATCTGTGTAGATCGACGGCGGACCTTGCCCCCGATACATATTTGCAATAAGCTCCTTTCAGGCTAGCGCCAGGTTTCGGCGCCCAGGTCACGTGGGGAAAAGGTCGAGGGAGCTGGCCCAAAGGGGGTTAAGACCCATACAAAGGTAGAAAATGGGTTTTTTGGCTCGTTTTTAATGAAAATCAAAGCCAAATAGGGATAACGATAGAGGAAAGAGGGGTTGCTTGGCCAAACCAAGGGTGTATGCGTGGTTTAAAGGGGATTTTAGGATGGTTTAGAAGGTAAAAAGGGGAACTTTAACAAAGGGGAAAAAGGGTTGAAAGGGACATTTTGCAGGGATACAAGGGATAAATGTAGGCCTTTTGGAGCACAATGTTTTTGCAATCAGAGAGGCTTTATAATGGGAATCAGCAGAGGGGATTTTATCAAAGGACAAAAGGCACAAGGAGGCTTCAAGGATGATGTGTTTTCAGAGGAAATGAATTCCTTGAAGGCTCAAAAACGTTTTAGCCCCCTGTTTGCTCATCAAATTTTATAAGGGGGCTAACACCATCCACATTGGATTGGGTCCTAGAGAGAGAGTGGGGTTTTGGCATTGCCCCAATTATTTTTAAGAAATGGACTCCGTTATTCGATGCAAATAGAGAGAGGGTGGATGAGATTCATGTGTGGGTTAGACTTCCAACGCTCCCTCCACATTTCTAGACAATGGAAGTTTTTTGGGCAATAAGAAATAGTTTGGGGTCTTTTATGGAGGCGAATATGACCTTTTTGGAACTCAATCAAAGAACACAACATGCATATTGGTTAATCTGGCTCCGAGAGAGGGACTTATTGTGAATATTATACTGAACACGAATGGTCATGCATTCGAGCAGTTTATTGATTATGAACATCTGCCTTTCTATTGCCACAGATGCCACAAGCTGGGAGAATTGGCCCGGGATTTCCCACTTGGTTTCAAAAAAAGCAGGTGACAGAAAAGCGATACAAACCATGGCCCATGAATCAGGTAAGAATTCAAGCAATAGGTGGAAATGGATGGCAAGCCAGAAGGGGATGCCATGGATGGTATCCCTCATACATTTGAAGAGACTCACATAGAAGTATTGGACACTCTAGGAAAAGAGGAAATGTTGGATGCAGTGATGGAGCCCAACAAGGAGTAGATGGAAAACCCCACTGCTGATCTAGTGTCAAATTTAGATGGCAATGCCCCCTGTCCCTCCTAACGTGCTTTAAACTATTTTAATATTTTATTAAATTGCATGAGGATGCATGGTCCTTCCAGGTTGGACCCAATTTCTTCTCTCTGTGTTAGTAACCTTTCTATGGCCATGGACAACATTATAACTACTATCCTTAAAATTTTTATTGACACTGTCCCCTACAACCTCAGACCGAGAGACAAGAAGATGTTGGAAAAGGAAATTTTTGGAGGCCTGGCAAAATTAACTCCTATTGATAAAGTAAAAAAAATGAGGGGGAGAAAATCTAACCTATCCAAAGCACAATTAAAAGCTATAATTGATATTGTATATGGGAGACAACTATCCCTCAATGGGGTGCTTAGAGCAGCAGCTTCCCGAGATCTAGTGACCAAATGATTGTGTTATCTTTTAACTGTAGGGGTTTGGCTAGTGCACCCAAAAAACTAGCTTTTAAAAGTCATATCTCCCACTATAAACCGGATGTGATGATGCTGCTAGAGACTTTGGGTACTAGAGAACAAATTTAAAATTTCCTATCCTCCTTTCTCCCTCGGTGGTCCTTTGTCACCTCTGATGTTAGCGAGCGATCTGGAGGTTTAACTAGAGGTCTAAAGAATGGTATTGTAAAACTAAATAATTGTTGGACCTCGGAGCTCCTGATTGGGGTGGAGGTTTATTCTATGGAACTTGTTTCAAATTTCACTTTAGTTAATATTTATGGCCCTTGCTCTGATAGAGTGGGGTTTCAGAATAATCTCGTAGACAAATATTATATGAAAGGTATTAATTTGATTGTGAGGGGTGACCTTAATTTATCTTTGGGAAGATCGGAGGCTTGGGGTCCAAATGCTAGGGCAGACCCTCTGGCGGAAATTTTTCTCAAAAAATTAAGGGAGGGCCATCTCATTGATACAAATATGATTAAGTCAGTTCCCACTTGGAGAAATAATTGGGCGGGGGAGGCAGGAATTGTAAAAATTTTGGATCGTTTCTTCTTGAGTGATGATTTTTCCAATAATGCAGCTAGCTTTCGCCAATGGGTTGGCTTGGGAGGTGAATCAGACCACTCCCTAATACTACTAGAGTTGGTTGGTTTGAACAAGAATCCAACCTCTCCTTTTAAGTTCAATGTTGGCTTGTTGAAAGAAGGGGACTACCACCAATTAGTGGTTGAAACCTAGAGACCTATTTTTGTAAATTAGGGTGGTTCCTATGCCTAGGATTTTGTTAATAACTTGAAAAATATTAAGAAGGCTACTATAACCTGGCCTAAAGAGAAGGAGAAGAAATATTATAAAGCTCTTCAGGACATTGCAGATTCCTTGGAACAGAGGTATGGTAATCGGGATGAGGGATTTTTGGATGAAGTATCGAGAGGTAAAATCAAATATCTAGAACTTAGGAGAAGAAAAATCTTGAGTGACAAGGAAGAAAAATGGAGGTTAAAAAGTAGAGCCATTTGGCTTGCAGCTCGCGATGAGAACACAAAATTTTTCCATAATTATGCGAAAGGGCGGAAAAACTCAAATACTATTTGGGTACTTGAAACTCCTAAGGGAGGTAAGGTTAAATCTTTGCAAGACCTTTCAAATTTGGGGAAATCATATTTTAAGAATCTTTATGCTGACCAGGGAGGGGTATCTATTGGGGAAATCATCCAGGTTGCCCAAATTTTCCCTCATTTTTTTGGCGAGGAGTACAATAGCCACCTCTTGACCTTGGTGGAAGAAAAATAGGTTGGTTTAATTTTAAAAGCAATGAAAAAAGATAAAAGCCCTGGCCCGAATGGATGGACGGTGGAATTCTTCCAACACATTTTCGAGTTGATGGGGGATTCCATTATGGATGTGGTGGAAGAACCTCAAACTCTTGGACACATCAATGATGCCCTCAAGTCGACCTTTTTGGATCTCATTCTGAAGAAGGAATCTCCTATCGCCTTCGATGAATTTAGACCTATATTCATATGTAATTGTATTTACAAATTCATTGCAAAAACTATTTCTAACAGGTTAAAGCCCATATTATTTCATTCCATTTCTAAAGAACTGTTTTTTTCCAGGATGACAGGAAAATTCATGAAGCCATTGGTGTGGCTTAGGAGACTCTTCACAGTATTAAATTATCTCATAAGAAATTTTTGATTGTGAAGATCGATCTTTCAAAGGCATATGATCGTTTTAACTGGCTCTACTTAGGGCTACTTCTTACTCATCTAGGCTTCCACATTGATTTCATCAATTGGATTATGAGCTGTATTACTAATGTGTCTTTTGTTGTTCTTATTAATGGGGCTACCTCACCTTTCTTCCTCAATAAAAGAGGGCTGAAACAAGATTTTCCCCTCTCCCCACTGTTGTTTCTCTTGGATGCTGAGGGTTTAAGTCAATTACTTCATCAGGCTAAGAGAGCCACAGATTTTGGGGGTGTTGAAGTGGCCACACATCTTTTTATATCACACCTCCTTTTCATGGACGACATACTCTTGTTCTACAATGGAAGCCGCTCGGAGATTCAGAATCTAAAAATAATTTTGGACCTTTTTATGAAGGTTATTGGTATGGCTATCAACAATCAAAAGTCATCACTTACTCATGAGGGCATATAGGAGGCTGATCTGGCTTGGAATTTCAACCTAATTCCTTTCAACTAGAATTATTTTGTTTTTTGCATCAAGTACCTAGGGTACTCCCTAAAACCAGACTCCTATCGCAAACAAGATTGGTATTGGCTGGTTTCAAAATTTAAAAAGAGGATAAATGTTTGGAGTCACAAGTGGCTTTCCAAGGCACGGATAATTGTTCTTATTAAATCAATTTTGATGTCCATACCAGTGTATTGGATTTCTCTAGCATGGGTACCCATAGGTATTATTAACAAAATCAAAATTATTTTCAACAATTTCTTATGGTTAGGGAAGGAGGATAAGAATATCCTCCCTTGGGTGAATTTGGAGAAAATTTCCAAACCAAAGGAGTGGGGTTGTTGGGGTATCAAACATCTTAGACATTTTGCGACGTCCTTAGTTGCAAAATCGGGTTGGCATTTCCTAATAGCAAACAACCTCTGGACTTCGGTGGTTAAAATAAAATATATTGACCCCATCCCAGTAGATGATTAGATTACGCTCCCGGAAAAAGACACTAGCAAAGTATCCACGATCTGGAAGGCTACTTTGTTGGTGCTTGTTCTGGTGGAGAAAGGCTTGGCGTGGATAATTGGGAATGGTGAGCATTGCAGGGTTGGTTTGAACCATGGGTGGGCTGTAATAATAGGTACATTATGTTAGATGGCTTATTGGAATCCATTTTTTACAAAGAGATAATAACTTTGAATCAGATCAGTGATCTAGAAGGTACCACTATTTGGGCTCAAGCATGGAAAAATGTGAAGGACATTGGACTTGAAAACCAGTGGGAGCAATAATGGCAAGGTTATATACTAGAACTAAGTCACACTAGAGTCCGTCTTAAAGACTCTCAAATGATATTTGCTGGGTTCACTCAAAATCTCGAGTTTATACCCCTAAAGAAGGCTATAACCAAATTATGAAAATAAATGAAAGGGGGAATATTGAATGGTGGTTCAAGGCGCTGTGGAAATTAGAGGGACAAGAAAAATCTAAAATTTTCTTCTGGTGCGTCTTGAGGAGGAAGGTCCCCACTTGGTATATTCTCCAAAAAAGGTTTATGTATGGGCCTCACTGGCGTTGTCTTTGCAAAGAGGTCGAGGAAACTATTGACCATATGTTCCTTTCATGTACCTTCTCCAAAAAGGTTTGGCATTTCACTCTAGCACTGTGCGACATTAAAGCTATTTGGAGAGGTGAAAATTGTAGTGAGGCGTGGAAATATCGGTGGGAAAATTGTAAATATCTGGGTTACAGGTGTATCCCTCTCACTATCTATTGGGGTAATGGCTTCCCAGAAATAAAGGTGATTTTATGGATACACCTTCATCTCCAGCTCTTATGGCAGAAGAATGCGTTGTTATTTTATCTTTCTTGCCCCCTTCTAGAATTTAAAATATTCCTAGGAGGGTTAGGATTGAAGTAATTGATTATGAAATTCCCTAGGCCTATTTCAATGGGGCTGCTAATCAAGGTTCATGTGGGGATGGTATGATTATTCACAAAAATCACAATTTTTCCATGGGTGCATCTGTCGGTCTTGGAGATGGCACAAACAACTTTGTTGAACTTCAAACGTTAAAACTTCTTATGTGTTGACTTATTCATCTGGGCATTGACTTTATCCAAATCTTTGGGGATTCTCTGAATGTCATAAATTGGTTTAAAAACTCTTAGAGATGTCAAATTTTTTTATTAATTCCAATTCTTGAAGAGATACAGGCTCTAAAATCTCATTTTATATTGATTTATGTATGCCATATTTACAGGGAACAGAACAGGGATGCTGACTGTTTGTCTAAAAATGATCTTCGACAAATTCCGGGTGCGTGGAAAATAGAAGAGAAGAATGGCTTGGTGTTTCGTGTGTCAGACACTAGACCAAACTGATTGATGCTCTTATTGTCATTATATATCTGTTGGTTTTTAGTTCTTCCTCTAGCAATGCTATATATCCTGGAGGTTTTTGTATAAGTCTTTAATATGACTTTGAACTGAATGTATATTCTACTACAAAAAACCTTTTCTACTATTGTTAATATTTGGACATATAATGATATTTTCTAGTCTTAGTGGCTTGTTTTCTCATATGAGAGGCATGTGTTTCTTTTTTGTGGTTTTTTGTTGTAGCATGTTTCTCCAAATATGGAGGCCCTTTAAGTTTATCTTGATAACATGTGATGCTCTCTTGCTCTCATTGGCATGATGTTTATACTTTCCCTATGGTTTCAAGGGTAGTGGTTCATGGGAAATGGCTTTTAATGGGCTTCGTCTGATATTGGACGCATCTCTCTATTTTGGCCCTACTCTATGGGCGATGACTACTTATGGAATGTTGTGGCATATGCGATGTAACTTTTTGTGATTAGTTATAAAAAAAAATATGTGGAAAAATATCTATAAAATTTCTTGCATGCTCAACATGAATACTATGCACATGACATTTAAAAAGTTTAATATGAAAAAATTTAATTTAATTTAAATCTAAATCCCTATTGATTCTAAAGAACCTCCTTGAAAATTGGGGTAATTTACAAAATTAAGCACCTAAAGGAAGCTAAAGCTTATATAACATATATGTACACCATATGAATCCATCCTGGATAAAGGGGAAACATTTATCTATTCAAAATTACAAAATTACAAGCGTATTCAAATGTCACATTTATAGATTACAAAAATCATACATTTGAGATCTCTTATACTATATTAGATTACAATTTATTTCTATAGACTTAACTTCATAGCTTGCCATTTGCCTGATATACTCATTAGGCTAATGGCTCATAGGAATACTAGTATCCAAATTACGTTCATGGTTTGATTTTGTCATCTTCCATCTCCTTGGTTCACCTTTCTTGTTTTGATTTCTATAAGATTTATTTGAGATGCTATGACTAGATGAATGTATTGACAAGATATATATTCATGCATAAAATATCTATAAATGATGTGATCAATCTATTTTTTAACCTTTTCAAAAAAATGGCCCATCACAACCATTTCACCAATTTGGTATGTGAGTTTTCCATCTTCATATGGTCTCACCAACCTACTTTTCACTTGTGTGCATCGCATCAAATAGTAGGCCACATTCTATTTGTTTCCATAGGGGGGAAGTGACAACAAAAAAATCACCTACAAAAACAAAAACATCACCTACAACAACAAAAATATCACCTACAACCGAAATAAAAAATATGTGTTAGTTAAATACATTCAAGATTTCAATTTATAGATGAAATTGTTAATGATAGATGAGCCACATACCTTCCCTTACAATATCAAAGACTCGATCATGATAAAGTGAAATGATGGCCTCTTCATTATGCATCTCTTGCCACGCTAGAATCTCATGAGGTCCCTTTGGATTAAGAGGGACATATTACTATCATTTCACATACCCTTGTTTTTCACAGTGATCAAGTCTACATCCATCAACACCAATGAAAAAATCACAAAAACATGGGAGTTTTCTTGTCTCGGTGGAAAATATTTCCCCCATGTCTTTGATCCAAAATGAGTGTAATTCCCTTTTTCCTTCTACAATATTAAAATATCAAGGAATGGATATATTCACATCACCAAGTTTAATATTCCAAAAGAACCTACGTACAGGCCTTGTAAATTCATGAAATTCATGTCCTAAATGGGATCTGCACTAGTTAACCACCTCTAGTGATGATTTGATTCGATATGCATCATGAATCATTTGGTACCTCCTAAGTGCTCACTTCACACAATCACTTGCACCATCATGCTCACCCTTTCCATGTCTTTTTTCAAAGTAGCTCCAAGTATGTTTATTTTTTTTCTTCTTCTGTAGTGGGCTAAACCAATAAAAAATGTGTGCTGACTTGAACTACCCTGCACAACCATTTGACCATATCCAATGCTTCCTAAATGATATTTAATTTTTTTAATGCTTCATAAATCAGGTCAAAGCAATGTAGCATGAACAATGTGTCATGCTCATGATCATCATTGATGTAAAAGTGATACTTCTTAATCACATCACATGACTCGTCGGCATTATCCCTACCATCAATGTTCAATTATGCATGAATGTACAAAACATGTACTAATATGGACACTTCGTATGAGTAATAATACTCACTATGTATCTTTGTATGAGGATAAAATGTGTAATTCTCAGCAAAGTCCAACATTTGATAAGATTGTGTCTAGCTAAAATACTTAACGAGAATGCTTAAATTTAGATGCTTGTCACTTGAACTTGTGTGAGTGTTTGATATATTTATAGATATGGTTTTGAAACACCCCCATGAATTCTAAAATAGGAATATCATCCTCAACATAGTTGATCCTCTCAGGTGCCAGAGTTGAAGAAGATGGTTTATTTCCCATGACATACTCATAATTATTCCATGTGATGGAAACATCTGACATCCCAGACTGGTTGGCATCAATAAAAAAATTCATATGGAGAAAGGCCAAATCACCACATTTAGTGCATCTTCTCCCACCTGTACATATTTTCTTGTAATTAAACTCTTTTATCTCCCTTCTACAATATATTGATGAAACAAAATCACACATTGTAGGAGGAGGAGGGTCCTCGTGATAGTTCTTCTTGTAAAATTCCTAGAAAGTGTCATAATGAAACTAAATTCAATATGGTATCAGCAACAACACATGTCACAGATTGTATTAGGCCTAATAAACCATGGCTTCAATTTCTGAAACAGCCTTATGGATATCTTCACATGGCGATTTCATACCTGAAATTCCTCGAACAATGCAACTTTTTTCATTTCTAAAATATTCTTGGTGTGTTCCACATACTCACCTTAAGTTATGCAATGTCATATGGCATGCTTTCTATATGGAATAACACGGGAATGGATCTTCCAAAACTCTACCACAAATGATCTGATTCTTGTTGTAATCTTGTCTCGGTAGGGTTGCTTAGTGATAAGAGACCAACATGCAAATTCATCATTTTCATTCACTCGAACCCTGAATTTTGTATGTTTATGCAAGGTTTTTCTCGAGACATGGAGAAATTTTTACATTGTTGCGAACTTTTGTTGTCTTGATGTACTTGGTGCAACAATAGCGGTTGAGATTTCCCTACACGCAGCTCGAACATTGGGTTTTATTGATTTTCTAAACATAATGAATGACTTTGATATATTTTCAATGACATTCATATGTGTCTTCTTGCTTTTAGCATCTTGGTCACCCAAAATCTTTGTGGCATGTTTTAGTTTCTTATGTAGAATTATTTTATTGACATGGTATGTAATAGTGTGAGTAGGGGTAGGCTCTCCAAGGTCCTCTATTGTGCTTGCATCCAAAATTTCTGCAAACGGTCCACTCCTTTCCAAACCACTATAAACTCCATGTTATCCTATCAACTTGAGAGGAAACAATTTTTTCTTCCAGTGGTTGATCAAATTGATAGGGAAAATCTTCTTCATCCATTGGTTCAATAGCTTGACATGGCACATGTTGTTTCCCTAATCATAATTGATCATCTTAATAGGGAACATGTTCCTCTAGTGGATGATCAAGTCCATAGGGCACATATTGATCATCATCTTGTTGATAAACTTGATGGGACACGTCTTATACCTCATGTGGCTATTCAATTTACATCCCTACATAGTGGAATGAAAAATATACTTGTAATTCAAGTGAATCGTGATCATAAGACAAGCCAATAGTAAATCTACACGTTTATTTAAAAAATCACCATAGGTGGAAGGTCATGATATGATTTGATAGTAGGAAACTAGGTAGAATAATTTGACATGGACCAATGGTTACAAGTTTAAACATGAAAATAAAAGGGTTTCGAGCTTAGGGAAAGATGGGTCGAAGAAGATTTCACTAGTAAAGGTATTGGTCCCGTTGTCAACAAAAAAGGTGATTCAGAATATGATGAAAGGTAAAAGCACTCCTCACTTAACAAAAATCAATTTGGAAACCCTAGGGTTCTAGTCACAAAGCCTAGGGAAAATTTAAATGAAAAACAATTTAACAGTTGGAAACTTGGTAGTAGAAGTTTACATGGACCAAGGGTTATAAGTTGAAGCATGGAAATAAAGGGGTTTTGAGCTCTAGGAAAGATGGGCCGAAGAAGAGTGCACCGGTAAAGGTACCAATCCATGTGTAAAAAAAAAGGGTGATGCAGAATATGATGAAAGATAAAAGCATTCATTCTCAATCATAAAAAATAATTTTAAAACTTAGGGTTCTCGTCACAAACCCCAGCGAAACATTAAATGAAAAAAAAATTAACATTTGGAAACTAAGTAGCGTAAGTTGACATAGAACAAGGGTTGTAATTTGAAACATGGAAATAAAAGGGTAGCTCGGGGAAATATGGGTCGAACAATACTGCACCAATAAAGGTATTGGTCCATGTGTCAACACAACGGGTGATTCAAAATATGATGAAAGGTAAAAAAATCCCTCCTCACTAAACAAAAATAATTTAGAAACCCTAGGGTTCTAGTCACATCAACCAAGGGTTCTAAGTTGAAACATGAAAAGAAAAGGGTTTTGAGATCATGGAAATATGGATCGAAGAAGAGATCAAATCAGTAAAAGTATCGGTCCTTGTGTCAACATAAAGATGATTTAGAATATGATGAAAGGTAAAATCTTCATCGTGTATGAAAGGTAAAATAATTTTCACGATAATGTGAATTGTATGTAGGAGGCACCTGAAGATGACACAATCCCTATGACACATGTAACTAATCACAAAAAATTTATTTTGAGATATAAATTAGTAGGCAAGAAAGGAAACAAATCAATAACACCTCATATTGTTGCATTTTCAAGCATACCTAAACATATACATTTTATTTAGGAAAACCAAATGAATCACACATAAGACAAAGTGAAAAGTAACTGGTTAATTTTCCCTTTAATTCAAATGTGTGAAAAAATAAACAAAATTTTTTTATATGAGGTTTTGCATATGAGAAAATTTCCTAAAAATACCTGATGACCTTCAACTGAAGTAGTAACTAGGCCTTGTGAATATTTTAGAATAGGGTACTTGGTCCACGTCATAAATGTCACTGGTGACAATTCCAACAGCCAAAAAACCAACCAAAATATGGAGAGGGTTATATTGGCCAAACGTACTAGGGCTATGTCCTTAAAGAGCTGCCAACACTTCTAGTGGCCTAACCAAGATCACCTCAGGTCTAAGTGATCCCGTGCCTCAATCTTTAGGGAAATATTCCCTAATATTTGGCCACTAAGTTACCTGTGTCTAGTGGGAGTGGATGAATCTCAACTTCTGGTTGTCACTTTTGGACCCAGACCCCTACCACGTGTCGGGAGACAACATGAAGTTCTGTGATAATCTGCTGCCTGGGCCTTACACCTTCATGGGTCTCTTTCCATGTACTGGATTTGTCACTGGATGATGCAGTATTTTAAGCTCCCTAAAAGACAACATTATATGTTTCAATATGAAAAACAACCATGACAACTTATGTGTTTCCTATCTCCATGGTCCTAGCCTGAACTATAAATTATCTTGTGGGCCCTGTGGGGAATTTATTGTTTTCATCTTAAGATTGTTTTTAGAAATGCTTTGCTTCACTTAGGGTGTGAAAAAAAAATATAAGCTCAAATAAATTAGGTACAAATATTCTGGAAAGAAGATACCCTTTATACAAAGTTTAAGTGGCCTCAGTGTGTGGGTTGAATGTCTGCGGAAGTGAAATTGTGAGCATACAATGTGTGAATTGATGTGGATATGGGATGATCTTTTACAATTCCCTTAATTAAACTATCTGATGTTTGTTCCTTGCAAAAAAAAAATTATGTTTGGATGATGGGCCGCTTACTTCTTTCATAATTATACTATGTGAGAATATGTTTTTGTGCAAAATTTCAAACTAAAATATAATCAATTACTATACTTGTAATGGTTAGTAAACCAAATTGGTTAGTAGTGATGGTGTGTGCAAGGTGAATCTAGTGCACAGACAAAGTGTTTGAATTGGAAGCACGTGGATATGTGGTTTATGATCCTTTAATGCAATCCCTCTAATTACATTGTGTGATGTTTGTTCGTTGCAAGAAAAGAAATGATGTGTGGATATGGGCCACTTTCTTCTTTCCTAATTATACTATGTGAGCATGTGTTTCTGTGCAAAATTACAAAGTAAAATAATTTGTCTCAATTAATCTACTTGCAATGGTTAGTATAGAAAATTAGTTAGTAGTGATGGTGTGTGCAAGGTGAATCTAGTGCACATACAAAGTGTTTGAATTACAAGTATGTGTGAAATATATGTATTATATAGTTATAATGTGTGGTTAAATATATTTCTATAAACGATCAATAAAATACAATATTGCCATTTTTTTTAAATTTAATTTAATAGATCATCAGAATATTGTCTCCATTTACTAAGTGAAGCATTCGACCTTTTTCAAACTAAAATCTTCTTAGCAACAATTTTTCGTTTCTTAAAGACTATGTAAATCCTAAACTAAAAGTGAGTTCTACAACAAAGTGAAGCATTTCAAGACCTTTTTCAAATTTACTTATTCTTAGCAACAAATTTTTATTTCTTCAAAAGACTAGATATAAATCCCAAACTAAAAGTGATCCCTATTGTAACAAGGAAAGTATTATATTTTTGCTCATATATATCATATGTACTAAGCATTTCAATTATTTAAATCCAATATTAATGATTTAAATCTACTCATTTATATAATAATTTGCAAGGTTGTTGAAATAAATCTACTAATAAAATTTAAGTTTAAATTTTGTTGAGGCCTCAGAAATCTGTGGCAACAACAAGGGGGATAACCACCCAGTCCGGACCTTAAAGCACTTCCTTTTCAGTTTGGGATAGTGGCTTCGACTGGGTGAAATGGGACCAGTTTCCCAGATTTGGGGTTTTGTATGATTGTTGGGTTTCTCTCAAAAGATTTTCAGGAAGAATAACTTAAAAACTAAAGCAGGTTTATTCTAAAATGCAAAACTTTGAAATAATTCTAATCTAATCTAACCCGGGATAATGCTAATTTTATGTGATCTAGAATGATATATATTCAGTCTGTGATGATTTAGATCAATCACAGACTTAATAGAATTAATACTTTGTAAGATGATTCTTTTGAGAAAAAGTTAATCAAAAGAAGATGTGAAAAATATTGCATATATTCTGATGATCATATATAAAACAAATCAATTTCTATCCTTATATCGTACAATAGTGCAACTGATATTTCAAATAGAAATAATTGATTTCATACATAATTCATGAAAGCTAGACTTATCACTAATGTTTAAAACGGAGTTTAACATACATGATAATAGTACGAGATGTGTGTTGTTCTCTTCATCTGATCAGTGATAATAGGCCACAATCAATCCTTCTATCAATAATTTTTTCAGAGAATACAAAAGTGCATCAACAATGATCAACAAAATGATGTATAATTGAAAAGACCGTGTTCCATTATTTTATCAAGGCATCCACAAACTTACAATAAAGCATTCTTTATAAATGTTCTCAATAAAATTCTGGACCCTTCTCTAAATGCATGAGAAGGGTTTAAATACTACATTAACTATTTACAAAAATAGATTATACAAAATATCCTATGAGGTGGTTTCAAACAACCTTCCTCATTCCTAGTGCCTATTTGCTAAAATTGAAATTATTAAAAACAAAAAAACTTATAATCATGCCCGATGATAGATTACTGCCAGCTCTGCTTTTCTGCTCACAAATATCAGACATTGGCTGAACTTGTGGAAGCTTCTCGAACAACGTCTTCAATTGCCCAGTAAATATAGCATCATGCAAAAGTGGCTGCATTTTCTGTATGGAATCCAGAGAGAAATTCAATGTCATTACTTGACTATGTGGTTTAACCAGTAACTACCAGTATGATTCCCAATAAGTCTTCTTCAGCTGTGCAAGCGTTTCTTCTCGGAGTTGACCTGTGTTTTTCCAACTTTGCTCTAAATTTCTGATATCAGGAATCGATTTGTGATTTCCTTCTTTAATCAAACCAGAGTTATGCAACATGTGGTTAATCATTTTGACCATACTCTTTGATATACCTGCTGCTCTGGCTATGGCCAACTCTACCTGTTTTACCTGTGCATCCTAGTCTGTAAAAAGGATATCTTTAAAAGTTTCTTTGATCTTTTGGAGACTTGATTTTCTTCCTTCCTCTGAATCCTGCCATTCAATATAATCATAAATTTTGGTATTGATTTCATTAAACTCAATTCTTTGGTCAATGACTGTATTGGTCAACTTTTCATTGATTTCCAAGTGTGGGATTATGTCTAACATTTGTAAGATAAACAAGTTTTTTTTTTTTATAGAGTAAGGCATTTAATGCCAATGCTTCTTTTATGAATTCCTCTGCAGTAAGAATACCTTCATATTTTGTAAGATCTTCTCTCAATTCTTTAAACAATGTGTTTTTGCTAGATAATTCATTTTCATGACTTATCTTAAGCACTTCCATATCTTGCTGAAATTTGAGGAGTTGCTGCTCTACTTTCTGATTCAGACTGCTCCTTTCTTCATCCAGTTGCTGCTGTAGCTGCATGATCTTATCATATTTTTCTTGAACCAAAATGGATACTTCGGCTGCCTTATCCATCGTTGCAGTAGTGTATGCTCCAAAAAATTGTGATAGTTGAGTCAGATTTTCAATTGGATTTGAAGGAGTGTCTTTCCATACAACTTCAATTACTTCATTTCCTGGAGGTGTTTCAATCCTTCTTCTTTTTCTTTGTTTCCTTACTACAACTTTATGAAGAGGGCTGTAGAATACATCCAGTGGAGGGATATCAGTTACCTTCAGAATGATCTCATCAGTTGGAAACACAAGAATGAATTATGTATCTTGGGAGGTTATCCCAGGACTTTCAATGATTTCTTTTACTGAAATTATTTGTCCCTTTGGAGTCTAAAATTATGTATCTTTCTGTGAAGATGCTCTGGGGTATTTATCAATGTGTTTCTTGCTGAAATCTAGAATTGATCTAGTTCACTCTGATTTTGTGAATTTTTTTGTTCTATCCTAATTTCTTTGCTTGCTTCAGTCGTATAACTCGTAACCAAGACATTTTGAGGGATACGTCTGAGTCTTTGTTCTCTGTACTCATTGAATCTCTGTAATTCTTTTGGATTTAGGTTTAGTTTGAATTTTTTTTGGACTTCTTCAAAAGTCCCAACAGAATGCAAAATGTCTTCAAATCTATCATTAGTGTGTATGATAGGTTTGAATTTAACTGATTGAGTAAACTTGTTAGCAATCTTCTCTGGGTCAAACTGTCTTGAGGGTAAAACGGGGAGCTTCAAAAGCTCAATCTTCTGACATTCTTTCAATGCATGATTGAAATTGCTGAGGGTGAATGTACCACATTGAATTGGAAAACTTGGCCATAAGGATTTTTTACTATCCTTCAAAGATTTGGCGAGCCCATTACCAACAGTTTGGTAAGAGACTTCTCTCACCATTAATTTATCAGAAACATACAAAGGAAGAATATGTGGGGGAGCAGAGCTTCCAAATACTCTAATGTATGAAAATTATTCTTCAATAAAACATCTCCGTATCATTTGAAGGTCTGAAAGGGCTTCTTTAGTGAACCTAGGGCTCACTCTGTCAAACATTAATTTATGTAACGATAATACAACTCCATAACATAGCCTATGAAAATGTGGTGCATAATTATGCTCCCATATCTCTTTATGACTCAAATAAATAGGGGTGGGATCCTCGGGAGTCCATTTCCAACCCATAACTGGAAAACTGGTAGAAAAACAGATAGCATAAAAAATATACGCACTAATGAAAAATTTGGGGACGGGTTTGGAGGAAGAAGCTCTTGTCTGGCGATATTCATTAATCGCTTTAGCTAGATTTTCAGAAAGAATGGTTGCCTAATTCATGATGTGGGAATTAACATAGGAATCAATCAGGGGAAGCCAATTTATGGATAATTTGGTATTATCAGGGAGACCATATAATCTGCATAGCATCGCGGCTGCAAAATTGTAGGGATTTTCCAGTGAGGCAATAGGATATGTCAGCCCCTTATAAATTCCTTTACAAGAAAGCAAGGGGCTAGTTTGTTTTATAAGCCTGCAAGGAATGCATTTCCCTTGAAAACACATCATCCTTGCAGCCTTTTCATGCTCCCTGCCTTGTGACTGTTTCCCTCTGCTGTTCTGAGTCAATAAGCCTTGCTAACAAAGAAGTACGCTCCAAAAGGCTTTTACTCTGCCCTTTATACCCTTGCAAAATGCTCCATTTCATTCCCTTTTTCCATTTTTCAGGGTTCCCCTTTCACCCCAAATTCCCTCCCCTTAGTCCCCTTGAATCCTCCCAAAATCCCCTTTAATTTCTACCCTTACCTTTGTTGGGCCAAATTCTCTTTGTTCCCCTTATCGTTCCCCTTCCTTGGCCTTAAAATACATTAAAAGGGCCGAAAAATCCATGCTCTACACATGAGGCCTAGCCTTTCTCGGCCAAGCCCCCTGCATTTTTCCCTCCACGCGATCGCGCGCTAGAACCACCCGCTAGCCCGAAAAGCACCTATTGCAAATGTTTATCGAGAGCAGTTTCCACCATTGATTTGTATAGATCGGACGACGAAAGCGGCCTCCACAGCATCCACTGATCAACTCGTTCATCGCCCCGATCATGCCATCGCCGTCTATTTATCCGTAGATCCGACGGTCCGCAGTACGTCCGTCCCAGTGATCCCCGCCGCAAGCTCTGTTCACAAACCCAATGGTATCTATCGCACTACCTTTGGGCGGTAGGCAGTATTCTCCAATGGGCCAGTGATTCCACTCATCGTGTGCCGCGTGTCTCCCTGTATGGTTCAGAAACTGCTGCCTCATCGCACATTATCATTCGGTACAGGACGCGGAGCGATATCGCTGCCAGCCGTCAAATCTATCCTTGCCCATCCAACGGTCGTCGTTCCATAGAGTTGCGCGGGGTTTAATCCAAGGTCACCATACTCCTGGCCTACCGATCGTCCCCCTCCGCTGCATTTTCAACCATCAATATCCTTTGAGATCTGACGGTCCAGATTGGTTTTTCCCGCTGTTGACTTTTCCGCCATCTCCCGGTCCCGCCACGTCACCCCCACGTGTATCCATCGTACATCCTCCCATCCCATTGCATATATTTGTTCCAAGGTCGAGTTTGTTAAGGTTTTTTCATTTATTTTCCTCTACGCTCCGCCAGCCTTAACTAAGGCTTCCCTCCATCATTCCTCTACATTGTTCCGCCATTCCACCAGCTACACGATTATTTTCATCATCCGCACTGTATCCACCACCCCCATGGTTTTCTTAACCTGTTTTTGTGTTTTGCAGGGTTCCAAAGAAGCAGAAAACCGCCATGGTTCATGTGTACTACTTTAATGGCGTGTTGCGTAGACAAAATTGAATCTAGAAGCTGGTACTACAGGGAAACGCCCGGAAAGGTAGCGGTGTTATAAATATTATCGAAGGACAACCTATCCGGCGCCATTAAAGCCCAGATTTTGTAGATCGATACATTTATGAAGCAGCGGAGAAATACCAGCTAATGATCGAGGCTTTCAACATTCAGTATGGAGGATTTTAAGCCTTAATCCAGAGTTCTAAAGGCAGAAGTACCAGATCGAAAATCCCGAGGATCACACAGGAGTTCAGCGTGTAGAAAAAAATGTGATCAGGTTTTTAGATTAGCAGAATGTCTCTTCCTGAGCACGGACACAGTACATATTATTGTTTCAGTATACATTGTGTCCAAGAGAGATTTTCCAGCCCTACAGCAGTCCAGATGCTACCAGAGCATTTGATTCATAGTATGGAAGACCTTAGCACCATTTTTTTTCCTTTTGTTCATTCACCAGAAGTACTACAGAGCAGTGCATCCAAAGTACACCAGAGACATACCTGGAGTAAATGGAGAAGATCATTTTTCATCCAAAGAGTGCCAGAAATAAATGCACAAGATTTAAATAGGATGGGCCTCGCCCCTCATTCTTTTCTGAGTGTTAATACTGCATTTAGTTCTTCACCTACTTTCTCTGCTCCTCTGGAGCTATAAATTCATGAAGAAACTCATTGTAAAGGTTGTTGATTAGTTATCAGAGAATTGCAAGTAGTTTCTTTTGAGACACAGTCTCTGTGTAAAGTTGTAAGATAGGCTGAGGAATATGATTTCAGACTGAGTATTCTGCTATTGGCAATGTTGTACTTGACTGGTATTGCTGTTTAATATGACAAGCACATTTCTTTGGATCCTGATCTAAAGCAGTGGTGATGTTTTTCTGCCTCTTTGTTTAATTCATTTCATTTCGTTTCTACTGGCTTGCATCAGAATATTGGCATAGGATTTACCCTTGTTAGGTACCCTATGTTTTTTCTCTCCTTGCCCTTGATGTTTTCCTTCTGAATGTATTATCTAAGAAGTGATTTCAGTTGATTTAACCAGTGTAGTGGATGTTATTGCCTGCTCTCTGATGTATGAATTAAATGAATCTGTTTCTTAGATGTTTCTTGTTAAGGATTTAATTGGAAGATTTGGGAACACTGGGGATTAGAGTTAGCCATGTCCACTAGGATCCTTGTGTGAAGAACTGTTCTTTAACTTTGTGTTCTAATCTGTGTCATCTCCTCCTCTCTTATCATTCCATATCACACTATCATCTTTAAGATCCAACGTTTTAGATGACTAGCCCAATTGAAAGCCTGCCTATTGAGTAGCAAGCAAACCCTTTCCTGACTCCATTTTCCCAATGGTTTTGAATGCTCCCTGGAATACTTCACCTCTGCCTAAATTCTCTTTGCTCACCCTTGTCTTACATTGAACCCTTCTTTCCTGATAGCCAGCAACCAAATCAAAACAAATCAAACAAACAAACCTTGTGCCTATAACTAGTGTAACATCTTAAACTCCGAGCTTCAAAGACATATATCTTTGAAAATCATAGAGAGATCCCTCTCTGGACCCAGGAGGGCTAGATCCTGAGGTCTGAAAGTGGTTTTATGTTGTCTCATCTTTTGGTATTGCCAACCTTGCCAAAACATGGGAACCCCAACATAATGGCGACTCCGCTGGGGAAAAATCTGAGAGCATATCACTGCTAAACATTAATCTGTCTCCCAGTATCGTCACCAACATAATGGCGACTCCACTGGGGAAAAATCTGAGAGCCTATCACTGCTAAACATTAATTTGTATCCCAGCATCGTCACCAACATAATGGTGACTCCACTGGAGAACATTCTGAGTAGGTCTCACTTTCTACATCTTAAGCCTCAGAAAACCTACAATCTCTGGTTAGGTTGGTAGTTAAACACTCCTATTCACACATAAACCTCTATACCATTTGTTGTGTTCTCCCATACTCATAGACATAGTCTGGAAAGGGCCAGGTAGCCTCCGGATCTCATCCTCTTTTCAGAGGTGACATATCTGGTAAATGACCTCCCAGCCAACCTCTGGTTAGATTTTGCTGTGTTTTGAAGGTATCCTTGAAAGGGGACATCTCATAAGCACTGTGGTGGACAATGTACCCTCCAAAAACATCCTAAACCTTTCCACCTGGCGACTCCATATTCCCTAAACGTTTTAAAGACTCCACTGGTGATCAGTAGGCCTGCTGATTATCTTGGTTCACATTAGACTCCACTGGGAGACCAGCCTCCAAAACAACATCAAACCACAATAAGAACAAGTAGGGTTAAGCTGCTTGGTTAGAAAATAACATTCTGGCTTCAAGAACCATTCACACAAGAGCTTATCCCAACCCGAACCCACCTGAAATAGTTGATGACCCTGAGATCATCCTCAAGAGATCTCCTGCACCTGAAAGAACAACTATTTCCAACCACATCCATAGAGCTAACTCTGCATCGAAACACCTTGCAGCTCTATTAGACCCATTTCTTGACCTAGACCTTCCAAACAGTTTACCAAGAACTAGGTCATTCAGTGTTCTAGACCAGCCAAACCTTGAGCTCCCTGTTTCACCACCTCAAGGTGGTAAACACCCTAGGAATAGACAGACCCCTCCATCTACACCACCTGATATTCACTTCATTCAAAAATTTGGGCTCAGTCACGCTAGATCTGCTCAACAAAACTCTGTTGGTCATAATATCCCTATCATCCATATACCAACTTCCCAAGTCAACCCTTTACCTCATCAAAACATCATCATGGCAGCCTGGTATGCACCTCTGGTTTTACCTCAACCTCTTGTACCCTTACCCAATGATTATCAATCAAAGATCCCACACTTCACTGCAAAAGAGTCTACCACAGCCCAACACCATGTAGATAGGATGGAAGATTCTTTTGACTACATGGAGATAGATGATGATACCGTCAAAATGAGAATCTTCGCCTAGAGCTTAGGGGGTGATGTGAAGAAATGGTTTAAAGGCCTGCCTCCGGGTAGCATTAATGACCTCCCAGCTTTATATCAAACTTTCATAAATAAATGGGAAGTTAGGGAAAAACCTCGCCAAATCCTAGCAGAATACATGAGTATTAAAAGAAACGTAGGGGAGAGTGTCCATGATTACACAACGAGATTCAACAGCATTTACAATGCCCTTCCTCCACACATGAAACCTCCCCAAGGTATGGCTCTAGTGAAATACCCCGAAGGCTTTGATGTTGACATGGCCTATCAACTTAGGGCTAAAGAGTACAACACATTGGAAGACATGCAAAAGGGAGCAGTGAATATAGAAGCCAACCTGATTGAGAAGAGAGCAAGGTTGAGAGCTGAAAAAAGGGTAACATATAGGGATGACAATGTAGCTTCCACATCTGACCCAAATCATGACCATCTATCTAAAAAATTGGACAAGCTATACCAAATGATGGAGAAAATGGTTGTCACTTTCAATAACCAAAATCGAAACCAAAACCAGAACCAGAACTTTAGAAGAAACAATGCCACTCCCAACAGACAAAGAGAATCAGATCAACAAGTTATTCCCCCATTCCAAGAAAAAATTTTAGATGAAGATGAGGGAATCATAGAAGAGTCTGAGGTAAACATAATAAACATGTTTGAAATAGAAGATTCAATCCATGACTGTTACTCAGAAGAAGACCAACCCTCACCCTCTTATTGGACGAGGAATGATTAGAAACTGAAGACTACAGGTTAGGATTTGAAAATGCCATGATGCAGGTTAGAGAACAGTATGAACTTAGAAGCAAAAGGAGTCAAGGAACTACCAAACCAAAAGCTTCTGAGGTCACCATCAAGAAAAGACCTGAGAAAACTTCTGAAGAAACTGCTGAAAGTAACAAATCAGCAGCTGAGAGTCCTAGAAAGAACAAATAAAAATACAACCAAAACACTGATACGCAAGGTAAACCAGCTAGCAGCGCTAGCACTGCAGTTAGTTCTCCCGATAAAACCATCACAAACACTATACATAACGAGAAGAAACACACTGATTCATCCACTAAGGCAGTGGCTAATAAAACAGAGTTGAACATTCCAAAGAGTCAGTCCACTTTCAATTTGGAGAGTGAGATTGCAAAAATTAAAATCTCTGTCCCACTCTTTGAGCTGGCCACTCAGGATGTATATAAAGGCCAAATTTTGAAAGAATTAAATTTAGGTGAGAGCGGCGACACTGTAAATTTGAGTGATGATCAACCTGCCCTTCTGTTTGGTCCAAAGATAGAAGGAAAGTTTTAGGAAGGGATAGTGCCCCCTTTTTATATCAGTCTTAATATCCATGATAAGGTTCTCCACAATGCAATGCATGATTCTGGAGCATCACACAATCTGATGCCTAAAGTAGTGATGGAAAGATTAGGCCTAGAGATAACCCGTCCCTATAAAGACCTCTATTCATTTGACTCTAGTAGAGTAAAGTGTCTTGGCCTGATCAAAGATCTATGTGTGAGCCTTACCCAGATTCCTGCAAAATGTATGGTCATGGATGTTGTGGTGGCAGATGTGCCACCCAAGTATGGCATGTTATTGTCAAGATCATGGGGAGCCAAGCTGCAAGGAACAATGTAGATGGATGGGGCTTATGCCACAATCCCAATCTTTGGCCAACTTAGAAGACTGTACAGGGAGACACAAATGAAATTCCTGGTTAGTAGCCCTAAAAAGCCTGAAAACTCTCCTTTATACTCTGTACATACGGACCTTGACTCCTTCATCCTTTGTAATGATGAATCCTTAGAATGGTCAACGTCCGAAAATAGAGATACACATAATGAAACAGAGCCAAGGGATTTTAACATAATGGTTACCCTAGACTCAGAGGAGGAAGACGTAGAAAACTTTGAACAGTGCACTGAAATAGAAACTCTGAGTAGACCAGAAACAGAATGCAATCAGCCAAATAGACATCCTTCTCCACACCCATGACGAAAAACAAAACAACTCGCAGCCTAGTGCAGCCCCTATAATGCCACATAATGGCGGACCCAGCTGTAGGGAAGGGAATGATGATAAAACGAGAAATGAACCCTTGTGGGAGGTGAGTTTCGATGGGTCCTGCACAACAAGAACTGCCGGAGCAGGAGTGTGGATACATAACACAGAGAGTGATTACGCAGAGAGCCATGCCTGCAACCTGCACTTCAAATGTACGAACAATATTGCAGAATACGAGGCTCTGATCCTAGGCTTAACTCTGTTGAAAAAATTAGGAGCCCATAGGATAACTGTGTGTGGAGACTCTGAGCTGATTATTAAACAGGTGAATGGTGAATACACAGTGAAACATCCTAGACTGAGAGCTTACAGGAATGACACTATGGATTTATTGAAAACATTTGTTGAGTACGAATTAGTGTTTGTTCCTAGGAGTCAAAATGTCATTGAAAATGGATTAGCTTGCCTAGCTAGTTCATACCCTGAGACTCCAAGCGACCAACAGATCATCATTCAGACCAAATTCAGACCTGTAGTGCCGGACAATGAAAAATATTGGCAGGTCTTTGAGGGCAATAAACAGATTGAAGATTTCCTGGTAGGCAGGAATGAGTTTGAATTTTCTGATTCGGACTCTAAATCTGACAGTAGATACCTAAGTGAAGAATCCTCAGATGAGGAAGAGACACCCTATAACATAGAAATAAACATTCTAAACGAACAAATTGGAAATCCAAACGAAAAATGTGAAAACGCAGATAGTGAAGAAGTAGAGGTGCTGCAGGCCAAAGATAAGAACATACCTCGAGGTCTGGCCCCTTTAGAAGACCTTTTTGACTTTGATGATGTAGCAAAAAATCCCACTATATAACATGCAGACTATGATGTTGAGGAATGCAACATAGGCACTGAAAATAAGCCCAAAATGACCAAACTGGCTAAGTCCCTGCCTGCAAACATGAAAAAGAAATACATTGACCTATTCAAGGAATTCATTGATGTGTTTTCTTGGAGTTATGAGGACTTGAGGGCCTATGAAATGAACATTATACAGCACAAAATACCCCTGAAAGAAATTCAGAAGCCCTTCAGACAAAAACTTCGCAGAATAAACCCAAAAAAATTGCCTGCAGTTTAAAAGGAGATTAAGAAGATGTATGAGGGAGGTATAATTGTACCTGTGAGGTTCTCTAATTGGGTATCAAACCTAGTGGTTGTGAGAAAGAAAACTGGGGAGATCAGATTGTGCATAGATTTCAGGAATCTTAATAGAGCCTCACTCAAAGACAATTACCCTTTGCCAAAAATGGAACATATCCTTCAGAGGGTAGTAGGCTCTAAAAGGATCTCCCTGCTAGATGGTTTTTCAGGTTACAACCAAGTCTTAGTAATCCCAGAATACAAACTCAAAACAACCTCTACCACTCCATGGGGCACCTTCATGTATGTAAAAATGCCCTTTGGACTGATGAACGCTGGTGCAACCTTCCAGAGAGCAATGGATATAGATTTTTCAGATGAAATAGGACACTTCATTGTCATCTATCTAGATGACATAACAATCTATTCCAAGACTGAGGAAGAACACCTAGAACACCTAAGGAAAGTGTTTGAAAAATGTAGAAGGTTTGGTCTGTCACTGAATCCTAAAAAGACTGTATTCAGGTTGCAGGAAGGTAAAATTCTAGGCCATATCATATATGAGAAGGGGATTAGAATAGACGCACAAAGAGTTGAGAGAATACTACAAATCACACACCCAAGAAACATCAAAGAGTTACAGTCCTTCATTGGGAAAATCAACTTCCTAAGGAGATTTATTCCCAACTTAGCTGAACACCTTAGAAATATGACTAACATGCTGAAGAAAGGTGCTGGAGTTAAATGGACTGTTGGAGCTAAACAATCTTTTGAATCAGTAAAACTTTCACTCACCCAAGCTCCTATTCTGATCAGCCCAGATTTCTCTAAAGATTTCCTGATCTTTTCATTTGCCTCTGAGCATACAGTGGCTGCAGTCTTGCTGCAGAAAAACACAGAGGGAATGGAACAGCCAATTGCCTTTTTTAGCAAAGCACTAAGGGATGCACCCTTGAAATACAACATAATGGAAAAACAGGCATACGCTCTGATTAAGGCCTTGAAAGACTTTAGGGTGTACATACTGCATTCCCACACCATAGCCTATGTGCCAAATATAGTGGTTAAAGACATTTTTTCCTAGGACCCAGATGGGAAAAGGGGAAAATGGATTGCTGTGATCTTAGAATACGACCTTGAGATAAAACCCACCAAACTGATTAAAGGTCAGGGCCTAGCTCAATTAATGGCTGAATCAAATCTACAGGCCCTAGACATTAACATGGTAAATACCTTGGAGGAGCAACAAGAATTGCCTGATTCCATTGTTGAGGAAGGTTTTCAAAGCTCCCCTTGGTATTCTGACATTTTGTATGTGCTTACACACCTCAATGCCCCTCCTGAACTATCAAAGACCAAGGCTAGATTCTTAAAACTAAAATTCAGAAGCTACTGCACATTGAATAACTGCTTATACTGGAAGAACCCAAATGGCATATTGCTTAAATGTTTGCCTGAAAACGAGGCAGAGAGGATTAAACAAGAATTCCATGCTGGAGAATGTGGAGGCCACCTGAGTTGGAAAGCCACTGCAAAAAAAATACTCAGAGCTGGCTACTATTGGCCCACACTCTTCAATGATATCCATAAGATGATAACTGCCTACCACAAATGCTAGATTTTTGAAGGCAAGAGGAAACTCCTTCCCCTCCCTTTACAACCCATCACTGTCGAAGGTCCTTTTATGCAATGGGGCCTAGATTTTATTGGGGAAATTCACCCTGCTTCCTCTGCACAACACAAGTGGATCCTAACAGCCACAGACTACTTCACTAAGTGGATAGAGGCCATACCCACTAGGAATGCCACAGATTCAGTCATCATTAGGTTCCTAGAAGGTCATATCCTCTCTCGGTTTGGCTGCCCAGGGAAAATAATCACCGATAATGCTGTTGCATTTGGATCCAAGAAAATGGTTGATTTTTGTCACATGTATCAAATAGCACTCGGTCATTCAACTGCCTATTACCCTCAAGGTAATGGATTAGCTGAATCATCAAACAAGAGCCTGGTGATCGTCATCAAGAAGCTGTTGGGAAAGAACAAAAAGTCATGGCATAACAAGCTAGTACATGCTTTGTGGGCTGACAGGCTTACAACAAAGAAATCTATTGGCATGTCACCTTATCAGCTTGTCTATGGAACAGAAGCAGTGTTTCCTACCAGCCTTGGGGTACCAGTGATCAGGCTGGTCCAGGAGATTCAAACAGAGGAAGACAGTATGGTGAGAAGGATAAACCAGACAATTCATCTCGAGAAAAAAAGGGAAGAGGTCTACAACAGAGCAGTGAAATTTCAGGAAAATATAAAGAAATTGTTTGACAAAAGAGCCAAAGCTGCTGATTTCAAAATTGGGGATAAAGTTCTGAAGTGGGACTCAAGGAGAGAGGACAAAGGAAAGCACGGAAATTTTGACAGTTTGTGGCAAGGTCCATACATCATCCAGGCCACTGTGGGTCCAAATGCCCTTTTTCTACAAGAATTAGATGGTACAAAGCTGTTTGGGGGTCCTGTCAATGGTAGGATGCTCAAAAACTACTTCTGCTGATTTCCAATTTCTAGTTTCCATTTCCATTGTACATACCATTGCAGTTTTTCATTTTCAAGAAAAAAGAGAAAATGTTTCAAAAAACAGAGGAAAAAGAGAGGTTCAGACATGCTTAAAACATGAACCTCTGATGTGAAAAATATTGGCTCTAATATGATAAAAACCTGAGCCAAAGAAAGCAAAGACAGCTGGTCCTAACATGCTCAAAATCTGGACCAGCAAAGAAAAAAGAAGAATTAGCTCTAACATGCCCAAAACCAGAGCTGGAATAGGGAAAAGGAGTGACTCTAACAAGCTCAAAACTTGAGTCACAGAGAGAAGAAGGATACTTCAAGTTTCAGATTTCAAGCCTTCACAGTTTTGTTTTCAGTTTTCTGCTATTTTCTGTCCATGTGCAACTGTCTTTATGCCTTGGACCCACAGCAAGTCAGACAGTCTAATTATGGCTTGACTGTTTTTCAATTTCTTTCATAGAATGTAGAGAATAAATCTGTTTGATAGTTTAATCCCAGCAGATATTAGATTAGGTAGAGAAACAAATGAGACCAACAGTCTAATCTAGTCTCATGGAGTAATGAGGGTAGATTTAGAATAGGTTTATTTTCTGTTATAAAATAAAAATATGTAAAGGGTCTGCTAGCTCAAATGCACCCTAGAAGAAGAAAAAATGTTAGGATTGTAGTGTGGGTAGGTAGCTTGATTGGGAAATTTTTTCTGCTAAATTGATGTCTTCATTATTGTGGCAGCTGAAAATCAAAGAGGAAGGTGGCTCAAGCATCAGGCATTTAGCCTACTTCAAAGATCATTTCTGAATTCTTGACTCCTTCAAGAAGAAGCCATCACCATGTGGAGCCACTGTTAGCCCCTTATAAATTCCTTGACAAGCAAGCAAGGGGCTAGTTTGTTTTATAAGCCTGCAAGGAATGCATTTCCCTTAAAAACACATCATCCTTGCATCCTTTTCATGTTCCCTGCCTTGTGACTATTTCCCTCTGCTGTTCTGAGTCAATAAGCCTTGCTGACAAAGAAGTAAGCTCCAAAAGGCTTTTACTCTGCCCTTTATACCCTTGCAAAATGCTCCATTTCATTCCCTTTTTCCATTTTCAGGGTTCCCCTTTCACCCCAAATTCCCTCCCCTTAGTCCCCTTGAATCCTCCCAAAATCCCCTTTAATTTCTACCCTTACCTTTGTTGGGCCAAATTCCCTTTGTTCCCCTTATCGTTCCCCTTCCTTGGCCTTAAAATACATTAAAAGGGCCTAAAAACCCATGCTCTACACATGAGGCCTAGCCTTTCTCGGCCAAGCCCCCTGCATTTTTCCCTCCACGCGACCGCGGCGCTAGAACCACCCACTAGCCTGAAAAGCACATATTTCAAATGTTTATCGGGAGCAGTTTCCACCATTGATATGTATAGATCGGACGATGAACGCGGCCTCCACAGCATCCACTGATCAACCCGTTCATCGTCCCGATTGTGCCATCGCCGTCTATTTATCTGCAAATCTGACAGTCTGCAGTACGTCCATCCTGGTGGTCCCCGCCGCAAGCTCTGTTCACAAACCCGGTGGTATCTATCACACCGCCTTTGGGCGGTAGGTGGTATTCTCCAATGGGCCAGCGATTCCACTCATCGCGCGCCGCGTGTCTCCTTGTACGGTTCAGAAACCGCTACCTCATCGCACATTATCATTCGGTATAGGACGCGGAGCAATATCGCTGCTAGCCGTCAGATCTATCCTTGCCCATCCAATGGTCGTCGTTCCATAGAGTTGCGCAGGGTTTAATCCAAGGTCATCGTACTCCTGGCCCACCGATCGTCCCCCTCCGCTGCATTTTCAACCATCGATCTCCTTTGAGATCTGACGGTCTGGATTGGTTTTTCCCGCTATTGACTTTTCCGCCATCTCCTGGTCCCGCCACGTCACCCCCACGTGTATCCATCGTACATCCGCCCATCCCATTGCATAGATTTGTTCCAAGGTCGAGTTTGTTAAGGTTTTTTCATTTAATTTCCTCTGCGCTCCGCCAGCCTTAACTAAGGCTTCCCTCCATCATTCCTCTGCATTGTTCCGCCATTCCACCAGCTACACGATTATTTTCATCATTCGCACTGCATCCACCAACCCCATGGTTTTCTTAACCTGTTTTCGTGTTTTGCAGGGTTCCAAAGAAGCGAAAAACCACCATGGTTCATGTGTACTACTTTAATGGCGTGTTGCGCAGACATAATTGAATCTGGAAGCTGGTACTACAGGGAAACGCCCGGAAAGGTAGCGGCGTTATAAATATTATCGAAGGACAACCTATCTGGTGCCATTAAAGCCCAGATTTTGTAGATCAATACATTTATGAAGCGGCAGAGAAATACCAGCTAATGATCAAGGCTTTCAACATTCAGTATGGAGGATTTTAAGCCTTAATCCAGAGTTCCAAAGGCAGAAGTACCAGATCAAAAATCTCGAGGGTCACACGGGAGTTCAGCGCGCAGAAAACAATGTGATCAGGTTTTCAGATCAGCAGAATGTTTCTTCCTGAGCACAGACACAGTACACATTATTGTTTCAGTATACATTGTGTCCAAGAGAGATTTTCCAGCCCTACAGCAGTCCAGATGCTACCAGAGCATTTGATTCATAGTATGGCAGACCTTAGCACCATTTGTTTTCCTTTTGTTCATTCACTAGAAGTACTACAGAGCAGTGCAGCCAAATTACACTAGAGACATACCTGGAGTAAATGGAGAAGATCATTTTTCGTCTAGAGAGTGCCAGAAATAAATGCACAAGATTTAAACAGGATGGGCCTCGGCCCTCATTCTTTTCTGAGTGTTAATACTGCATTTAGTTCTTCACCTACTTTCTCTGCTCCTCTGGAGCTATAAATTCATGAAGAAACTCAATGTAAAGGTTGTTGATCGGTTATCAGAGAATTGCAAGTAGTTTCTTTTGAGACATAGTCTCTGTGTAAAGTTGTAATATAGGCTGAGGAATATGATTTCAGACTGAGTATTCTGCTATTGGAAATGTTGTACTTGACTGGTATTGTTGTTTAATATGACAAGCACATTTCTTTGGATCCTGATCTAAAGTAGCGGTGATGTTTTCTTGCCTCTGTGTTTAATTCATTTCATTTCGTTTCTACTGGCTTGCATCAGAATATTGGCATAGGATATACCCTTGTTAGGTACCCTATGTTTCTGCTCTCCTTGCCATTGATGTTTTCCTTCTAAATGTATTATCTAAGAAGTGATTTCAGTTTATTTAACCAGTGTAGTGGATGTTATTGCCTGCTCTCTGATGTATGAATTAAATGAATCTGTTTCTTAGATGTTTCTTGTTAAGGATTTAGTTGGAAGATTTGGGAACACTGGGGATTAGAGTTAGCCCTGTCCACTAGGATCCTTGTGCGACCAGTTGGTCTTTAACTTTGTGTTCTAATCTGTGTCGTCTCCTCCTCTCTTATCATTCCATATCACACTATCATATTTAAGATCCAATGTTTTAGATAACTAGCCCAATTGCAAGCTTGCCTATTGAGTAGCAAGCAAATCCTTTCCTGACTCCATTTGCCCAATGGTTTTGAATGCTCCCTGGAATACTTCACCTCTGCCTAAATTCTCTTTGCTCACCCTTGTCTTACATTGAACCCTTCTTTCCTGATAACCAACAACCAAATCAAAACAAATAAAATAAACAAACCTTGTGCTTATAACTAGCCTAACATCTTAAACTCCGAGCTTCAAAGACATATATCTTTGACAATCATAGAGAGATCCCTCTCTGGACCCAGGAGGGCTAGATCCTGAGGTCTGAAAGTGGTTTTATGTTGTCTCATCTTTTGGTATTGCCAACCTTGCCAAAGCATGGGAACCCCAACATGATATATACCTGATTTCCCATGTTTGAACTTGTTATCTAGTTTCCTCCAACCTTGAATTGTCTTGAAAGGGTCCTCATCGTTCTTTGAAAATTTCTCAACAAATTTATTATCATAGATGTCCTATGGGTTAGGTAGCTTGTACATGACTTTCAAATCTTCAGCTCTGCAAGAACCTAAGATATCATTCTTAGCAGTTCTTAATTGTTTTTCTTTGATTGTTGAATTTTCAAGAATCCACCTAATCATGTCAGTATATGGTAAAAGAGTAGCCCTTACTGCTATCCTATGAAGGAAGGAGCATGCAATATCTTTAAACTGCAAATTTGAAGGTGTTGCATCATCAAAAGTTTCTTTAACCTCCACTAATTCAGGTTCTTCATCTTCGAGAATGGTATAGATAACTTACCACTTTGTAGCACCTCCATTGACAGTGCAGACTGTATCTGAGACTATGGACGACATTTCTGTGTATTCCACTTTTGTAATAGTCTGTTTGCTGTGCTTTTGCATTAATTTGCGGATGGACATATCTTGAAGGAAAATCCCTATTAAAAACAGAGTAATGATCAAATGATGGAAGATATATTTGAAATGACCAATTTGAAAAGAAAAGATCTAGGAAATAGTTGTTCCATTAATTATATGTATCCAAACAATAACTATTTGCATTGGGATGATAAAACACACTTATTTGTTTCTGACATAATTTATTTTCACGTAAAAAACCTTTATTAAAACCTATCACATCCATCGCATCGCGCCCTTTCAATCCGTCTTTATGAAGTGCATTACATTTTGTTTATGCGATATGTGATTTTGCGAAATCGCAACATCACAGTATCGGAATATCGCAAAATCAAAGTTATTGCAATATCGGAACTTTGGTAAAGTTTGCTTAAAGTTTTCAAACATATATTCGCGATGTGTGATTTATGTTGTCGCTTGTGAAACTCCGTTCGCTGATCGCAAAATCGGGATTTTGTTGTTTTGTTACTTATCTTTTAATGAGAAAAGATCATGCGGGATGCGATTTGCGATAGGGTATTTTCAAGGATGTTTTATTAATTTCTTTTTGTTTTTTTTATGTTTTTATCTTATAAAAGCAATAATTTTTTTGGAGCTTGCTTTTTTTATCTAAAATGAAAAATACATTTTTAAGAAGGGTCCCTATTTCTATTTATCAAAGGTCTAGATTATTTTGAAAATAAAAATGGGGGGAGTTGTTGCATAGCACAACAAATTCCTATATGGGAAACTTATAAATGTACATATTTAAGAGGGAATTATTACTTAAATAACTTAATGATGTGGTGAATCTTTTGAATTTGAAAGAATGGGAGATTCTTGAAAAATCAGGCTAGTGATTACCAAATTGAAGGGCCAAATTTATTTTGTGAGATAAAACAAAGTCTATATCTATAAGCTCATACAAATTTAATCAACTATAAAATAAATTGTGACTAAAAAACCATATAATACATAAATAAACACTCCATGATATAATAAGGAACCTATTCAACTATTTTTTAAGTATGTTAATATTAGAAAGCCTACTATACAAAATCAAATTAGTGGGAAAAAAAATTCTTTATTAGAAAAACCATATCATTTATCATTTTAAAACGTGTAACTAAAATTACCATAAAACAATAATAATAATATCTTTTAAAGGAAGAATTTATCATGTAACTATAGAGAATTTCACAATTCTAAATAAAAAGTGGAAGAAGTATGGAATGAAAAGAACAATGAAATTGTTGATAAGAAAACAAAAAGAAATCAATAGCTAGAGGCTTTAGTGGATTTAGAGAACAAGGAAGATGCCTCAAGTTCTTATCAACAATGAATGTACAATGTTATCATTTGTGGTGAAGAGGGGGCACAGATGATTTGAGTGTTTTTCTGGAAGAATGTACATGGAAAATTTAGCACAAAAATTAAGTAGGTCACAAGGAGGGGTAAGAGGATTTAAAAAACTATATGTTTGTACAAGGAACATTTTTTATGCATGTGCAAAGACATATATCCAATGTCTTTTAAGTTTTCAATTATTTTCATCAAATCTTGAAAAAGTTTAGAATAAATAACTCTTTTTTACTTTTGAACCATATTTTGAAATATATTTCATGATTACATATGTTGAGAAACAACAAGATGAGTTTAATCAACATTAGATTGAAACAATATAAGAAGATTAATATTGTAAACATTTCTGGCATATCATCAATACATGCATGCTAATTGATTTCTTTTGCATTTTTTATTTATGAATTTAATGTTGATTAATCACATGAGCCTTCCATGGAGAATTATAGTTATTTTCAGTAATACACTCATTTTTGTGCAAGCACGAATCTACACTACACTTTGTATGTCTTTAAAAAACTTGTTCTTTTTAAAAAATTCTCATAACCTTCATGTGAGAATTGAAAGAATAAACTTGTGAGGTTTTCAAATGTAGGGATCATCATTTAGGATTCAAAGAACCATTAAATGTTATATATAATGATGCATGTTATGAAATTTTGATGTTGTTAAATATATGGTTAACAAAGAATGTCTTCTGAGTTCATGCACAATGGAAGTAGGGATATTCTTGCTCCTTATAGATCTTGCCACATTTTCTCTCTTTTAACTCCTACTTTGGATACCAAACATTAACCAAACTAATGTTTATAGATTTTGGAGCACCTATTTGACAATCGTTTTTGTTAATCCCTCTTGTAAATAAATTTCCATGAATTGTAATTCATGTAAATAACATATGGAAATTATGTTCCAATGGTTTTCTTTGGTAAAATCACATCCTTAGTTTTTGCGAGTTATATTAAACCATTACAATTCAAATATTATTCATAATTTGCATGAATTCAATTGGTTTCAAAAATTACAATAAACCACGGTTTCAAATAGTTTTCAATAATTTACATGGTTTCAAGTGGTTTTCAATAATTTGTATGGTTTCAAGTGGTTTCTTTAATTGTTGTTAAATCTCATTTTTTAACTACATTGTAAATTACTTTCACTTATTTTTTTTATCTTAATTTTATTGTTTCATTCTCCATTTTTTTTTTTTTCAATCATACTTCTTAATGCATACAATATGGAGCAAGTAATATGAGAAGTGAGACCATTTGAATTACATGTATTGTCATGAACTTCTTGTTCTCTCAATGTCTAATGTCTTTTTCTCATCCTTTCTCTATATTTCTCTCATATTTCCTATGTGGATGACAATTTCTTTCCTTTTCTAGATCCAAATCTCTAATTTCCCATGTTTGTTGTGAATGTTTATGTAATTTCCACGCTATGTTATTTTTCTATGAAAGAATGTTTGTCATTTTTTTTGCACAATCGAATTTAGAAACTAACAATTTGTTCACAGTAGAGGCTCAATCAATCCCTTGAGCAGTATGATCCACAATCAATACCATTAAAAAAAGTTCGTAAGGTTAGTGGCGGGTTGGGTTTTTAATGGCGCAATTGAGGGTAACTTTAACACTCGATCGAGCAATTTGAATTTTTAGTTTAAGCACTGGATCGAACATTTAAAGTGCTCGATCGAACTGTTGAAGTCCTAAAAAATTGCATTTTCGGCACCTCTTCTGCAAATTTCATTGCAACCCCATTTTTTACCCTATCGAATTAAGGGAAACAATTAGTCCTTAACTTGCATAGTTGATCACATTGGATTCATGAAAGAATCCTCTATCCAATGGCATATGAATATGACACTTTCAAATGCATGGGATATTTTTCATCTAATTTCTTTTAAACAAACACTTAAAATTTTTTTAGACAGTTTCAAAAGGGCTTGGTAAAAAATCAATAATATAAAATATATACAATGAAAAAATTTAAAAAATACCACTATCTTCGTTTACGAGTCCTCTTAAAAAGGGTACTTTTGCTTTTTAAAGTTATTTAAACAGTTGAAAAAAAACTTACATGAACACATGTGTCTCCAAAATGAAATTGAAATATTACTTCTCCAACTTCGAAAAATAATAAAAAATATAAATTTGCATTAAAAAAAAAATTAATATGAAAAACTTATTTTTCTCATCATGTTCATATATATATATATATATATATATATATATATATATATATATATATATATATATATATAATTAAAATTTTTAGAATAACTGTGCTATGTGAACACACATATCTCTTAAGTTTTACATGTATTTCATTTAATGGAAAAATGAGAGATTTTATGACACTAATTTTTTTTGCAAAATATATCATTAGCACACAACATAATTTTCCACATATTATATTTTTAATATGAATCAAGATTCATAATTCCGATATGAATTTTGAGGGGTGCAATGCAATAAAAGAAGAAAAACTTAAAATTTCATCGTCACATTTGGCCCAAAAGTGTAACCCATCTTCATGCTTTCACCCCTTCTTAGTTGAACTTTCACCTTGAACTATGGTTGATGGTGGAACAACATCATCCTTTGTCACATGACCATCCTCAAAATCAATTTTGAGAGCATTGTTGACATTCATATGTATTGCCCTATCCTGATCTGATGAAGTGCATCGTAGCTGGATACCCCTGGTCATTGACCTTCTTGTTTTCCTTGTATGAGAAGAATAACTAACTCTTAGCATAGCTGCAACTATCTGCAGATTTATTACATGCATTTAGTTAACAATAATATATTATATAGGTTTATAGGCAGGTTGAATTTCTTCTTTCCTATAGGCTATCAGTAATTTTTCTTTCCTACAGGAAATTAAAAACATGTTATCTTATTCAGAATTTCTTGGAGATTTCAGTAAATAATTTGAAGTAAACATAGAGACACAATTCACAATTAAAAATGTAGAAGCTTAATATATTTTCATGCATATGTTTGACAAGATCCTTGTAAAATCATCTACAGGAGAAGGAATTCATAAATCTTTTTTATTTTTCTAATGATAATATCTTCATACTACATATCGCATATACAAACATCATGATAGTGTTTTCAACAGTTGTATTCACACCTTCTTATGTAGTTTTTATAATATCCTTAAAAAATAGTTTTAGTGCCTCGTAACGAATGTTCTAGTATATTTTCATGCATATTCATGTTTGACACTATCCTTGTAAAATCAAATCTATATGGGAATGAATTCATGATATTTTTTATTTTGCTAATGAAAATTTCTTCATATTACATATTGCATATATCAACATCTTGATGTCATTTTCAATAGTGGTATTAACACCTTCTTATGGTAGTTTTTATAGTATCCTTAAACAATAGTTTTAGTGCATGGTAATGGAAGTTCTAGTATATTTTCATGCATATACCTGCTTGAAAGTATCTTTGTAAAATAAAATATACAAGAGCATGATTTCGTGACATTGCTTTTTTTCTTTCTAATGACAGTATCTTCATACTTCATATTGCATATATCAACATCTTGATGGCATTTTCAACAGTTGTATTAGCACCTTATGATAATTTTTATGGTATCCTTAAACAATAGTTTTACTGCCTGGTAATGGAAGTTGTAGTATATAAAATAACACTCAAAATTTGTAGTATGATAGTCTCTCCACGATATCAATTCAACTTGCAAGTTAATGGGGTTCTCCCAATCACATGTATGGTGTAGGATATTTCAACAAACATATTTCAACAGTTTTTGTGAACATGTCAAATATTTTTTTAATGGTTACCTTGCTTCAAGTGGCATAGAATATGTGGATTTTGCAATATGTTTATATATATATATATATATATATATATATATATATATATATATATATATATATATATATATATATATATATATATGCAAGGTTCCCCGCATTGGCCAACAACTAGCATCGTTGTTAATAATTGTACTCTTTAGAAAAAATATTCTTTTTCTTTCCTCCCATGTACATTTGTCTGACTGGAAGACTCAATGAGTCATGCTACCATCCTCTGCCACACCAACGTGGTCGTTATGAGGTCACTACAAAATTATCCAACTGCCATTGTCTTAATGCATAGATGCAAGGTTAGTGAACTAATCCAAGGGCCATGCTTAATGGAAAGCATCATATTCCTTATTCTTCCAAATTGGGGATAAAATTTGTTTACATATATTGAAGTAGAGATTTAGTGTCTTGCATAAGAAACCAAAACCCTTGAGGTATGGTCCTTGCACAATTCCAAAAGACTTGGGGAATGCATTCCACCATATCCAAGTTTGTATGCTCTCTTGGCTTATCATGGCGACCCCTGAAAGATTTCTCGTTTGTTGTTATCACCCTCCTTCCTACTGAAAATTTTTGGTTGGGGTTTTGGTCAGCATAGTTTTCCCTTCTCACTCAAGGGAGTGAGGTCATAAGCACGAGTTAGCATAGCCCCTTGTGCACTCAAGCTATTTTTTTGGTTTGACATGAATATGAACCTTATACTATATCTATTCCAATAGTATACCCTTTTTGTTTTTAATATTTGTTGTGAATTTACTATTATTATTTAATTAAAGCACACGGCTCACCACAATCATAGAAAACCATATTCAAAAGTAGATCATATAAGCTTATCCTCGAGAACACCAATGTGGTTAGAAAACTATAGCTTGAAATGACTTGCTTGGCTCTCTTTTATTGGGTTTCATGGAAATAAGTTGGAAAGGTGAATTAAAAGTTTCTATTATTATGCAAATGACTAAAATGCCATAATAGTGGATCTTTTATTTGGTCTATCTATAATGCTACTAGTTCCAGGCTCTATAAGAACTCCAGAGTGAATGTTATTCTCCTAAAACTCAAACAACTTTAACTATCATTGGAAGCAATTAGCCCCTTTATGATTTTTTGATCACCTTTAAGTAGAGATCTTCAACCAAGATTAGGTTTGTTTGAATTCCTCTAGCCTTTAATTACCAATATGGTTATTTTCCCACTATGGTTTGAGGCTATAGGAAGCAAGGTTTTCACCTAACATAAACTTAAATAAATCATCTTGTTCAATGTTGGATATTTGTATTTCAAAAAAATATATATGATAAAACCTCAAATACATAATGTGATAAATAACTTAACATGTGTAAAAAAATGTACAAAACTAAAATAGATAACTTTTGCAAAAATTGAAATAGATTACCTAAATATATTGTGCACTCTCTATGAGGGTTGATGTATAGTTAGAATGTTAAAAATGCAATTTCAACAAGGGTTGAACTTCTTTTATAGTCTTTTTTTATTGAATTTGATTGGAACCAGGATTGACATGGATTGGAATGTGTTTGGATTGATTTGCATGTGATCCAATTACTAGGATTTTTTTATGGTTGATCCTTGTGCTTTTGATATGTTTAATGAAGAATTTAATGTGTTGGATGTCATTTATTGAACCTTGTGGATTGAATTGTTGAATAACTCAACAATTATGAGAGACATTCATCACATTTGTTTATGTGCAAGTATGAATGTGCATTGGAATATTTAACTCCAATTTAGTTCACTAGGGATTAAAGTGACTAGTACCTTGTATTAATAGATATAATGACCATTTAAAAATTACTTATAGTTTTATTTATAATTAGAACAAGATGTTATATATTCTTAATATTTAAAAAACTATTTATAAATAATTTTAAGTCAAACATATGAACAAAATTTGGACTTAATTTAAATTTATTTATATTTAATTTTATTTATTTATGTTTAATATTAGTTGCATAGCTGTCAAGTTTTCGTGGCATTTCGCAATAGACAAAAATGAATTTATGAATTTTGTTCGCAGTTCAAGGAAAAGGAACCTTCATTTTATGTTTTTGTTAGAGAAGGATGAACATAAATGAATTCTTTCTTTTCGATAGAAAGACCAGCTAACCGTAAGAAATAGTTCGACAAGTAGTAAATGCTGTTGAATAACTTAACACGCAATATCAATTTTCAAATTCCAGATGTCACTTTCTTCTTAATATCAATGTTCAAATTCCTGATGTCACTCTTTTTTTTAGAGTATATGTTTTTATGATATTGCAGGTTCAAAATCAATACGATATAGTATATATGTTTTAATAGATTTAATAATCAAATGATTAATTTTGTTTTTTTCATACATGATATTTAACTTAATCATAACCTTAAAATTATATTATTATTGTTATTATATTTTCACATAAACACTTGACGAACAGTGTTTGACAAACTCTTACAACTTCTACAACTTGTAAAGCGGAAAGTGGAGATTCTTCCGTCCATTACTTGGGACAAATGAAGGGCCATAACTTCTCATTTTCTAGAAAAGAGAAAGGACATAGCATGCAGCTTGTCGACACGTCTTCAAGTTCTGGAAAAGTGTGGAGAAAATCCCGTACCCTTATTCCTCGGTCGTACCTCCCTCTCGGATATGCCACTATCTTGTAGCGCAGTCAATTAATCCTTACGCGTCTAGCTATCAGCATCGACGGATTTTCGCCCAAGGTCGGGTAGAAGTGACATAAATCTGGTTAAATTGTATTGTATAAATCAAGAGCTTCAGGTCTACCCGGTTTGCCCAGCTCTCTAGCAAGCATTCCCAGTGACAAAAATGGAGGCAAGATCCCACTCTCCCACACGCCATTGCAATTCCCCTTCATCTTCATCTGCTTTCAACTTTGCTGTCCACAGAACCCCTTCGCCTACTCAGGCAAGTTTTAACGGGGGCTGTTCTCATTCTTTTAATACTTCCGTGGCTTCCTCTTCTATCAAATTCAGCCCGGACAGATCCGCGTCGCAGGTTCGATCCGCAGGCCGTCCAGTTTCGCCCAAAATCGGTGCCGCCATGAGGCCCATTCCCTGCACTCCGCCTAGGAAGACATGTATGTGTTCACCCACGAATCATCCAGGTTCGTTCCGTTGCAGTCTTCATAGAAATGCTAATAATTCCTCAGCTTCTGCTACTCATTCTCAGCTGAATGCGAGGAAGTCTGCCATGGCGAATTCGCTGGTAAGAATCGGCGATGTGGAAGGAGAATGGGCCAGAAGAGCCTTTACTGCTCTCATACGCCCCTCGAGCCACCACATGCGAAGGAGAATGTCTTTCCAGCCGCGGCCTAGCAGGCTCCGCCATACGACCACGGCCCAAGATGTCTCCTGAAGTTTACATCAGATTGTCTCCTTTCCAGATTCAGTTTTGTCTCGATTCGCCGATCATTTCTGTAATGGAAGACGAGTACTGAAAAGAAAGATCGGCATCGCGCGCAGTTTTATTTTCGATTAAGGACTTCGCCTTACCAATGACATTTTTTTGACAAAAAGCCATAACAAGCGTTCGTATTGTGTCTTAATATACTCTATACAAGCAACGATGGTTGGGATCTTCTATACGATGTAGTGATTACAAGCAACGATGGTTGGGATCTTCTATGCGATGTAGTGATTACAGCCCGCCCGACAAAAGAAAAATAAAAAAGAATCTCAAAAAGCGAAGTGACCGAATTGTAAATTGTACAAATATATATGCATATATTTCATTTCTGTTGTTGTTCGGTGGCTCTCGAAGTTTTCCTGTCAACATTGATTAGTTCATTGTTTTCTTTAACACAGACATAAATCTCTTTGCATGACAATAACACGGTTACACTTACGAGAACATAACGGGAGATTAACTATAATCACAAAAATCAGATGTGTGCGACTGCGCCATTTTAATGTTGTTGGTGTACATGTATTTAGACTAGTTGTGTTGGTATATATGTATCTAGATTAGCTTTAGTTAACTCACTGCTTGTATGTGATCTGTACTTGCTTAGTTAAGTTAACTTACTCCTTACATGTGGTGCATGTGCACATTAACATAACATAAAGCACACTTAGTTTCAGTTAGCGTTAACTATTCATAGTTATTGCATGTACAAGTAAACTTAACTTAGTTCCTTTTATGTATTTATTCCAAAACTAATATTGAAGAATTAATTTTATTCTCAATTCTAATTGTTTTTCTTTTTCAACTTGGTAAGTTTGTGCAATTATTCTTCAACTAGATCCATATTTGTGCTCTAATAATTTTACATGGTATCAGAGCCTAGACCCAAGTTCCATTCCCCACGTTGTGTTTGAGGGGTGTATTGATTCCCCTAGCTGCTTTTGAAGAGGATGTTGGAGTAATCACCACACCCCTATGAAATCCATAATTTCCACCCTCAAGATCCTAGTTATCAGTTTAGAAGTTTACCAACAATGTAACGACAAACCTTTACAAACGTTTCCGTCATCTGTTGATAGAATGACATTACTCAGGTTTAAGTTCAAGGTCCCGTTCCGTTCAGTTCCTTTCCTCAGCCCCCGTTTTCACTTATTCTTTGCTTTCCCTTAGCTTTTCAGGTGAGGCGCAGTTTCTCATCCTACGAGCGAACCCAGTTCTGTTTATCCTGACCGAGTCCTTGACCGTGATTTGAAGGTTGTATAGGCTATAGTGGGTTCTAGGAATTTTGATTTTTTTATTTTTAAATAAACGAGTGAACAAGTTATTCTGACGGGAGACCTTGACCGTGATTTCAAGGTTATACGCTATACTGGATTCTAGGAATTTTGATTTTTTAATTTCAAAATTGAATAGCCTAATTTATATTAGAATTGGGCTTAACTAATTTTGATCTGTTAATTTTTAAATAAATAAATAAACAAGATTTAATTTTAAGAGAATGAGTCTAAATCATAGCAAAAGATTCTTGGAGACCGATGAAATAAAAAGATGAATGTTACAAATCGCAAAAGAGGCATTAGAAGAGCTCAAATCGAAGGAGGAGGAATACCGATGTGATGAGATCATAAAAGAGCAAGTTTTCAAAAAGAATAACGAATGCATTCTGATTTTATCTTCAATTATTTTACTTTATTTTACTTTAGTTTTGGGTTTTCAATATTTGTAGTTTTCACTTTACTTTAATTCAGAATTACGTGGTTTTAAGCTTTATTGTGTAAATATTTTTAATTTTGGTAATTTAATGTAGTTGGTTTTTTTTTCAGAGGAAAAAAAACATCTGTATTATATTGAATAATAACATGGATCCTCAATAAACAGAGGAGAAACATCAATATGCTATCATTTAAACAAATCAATTCATAATAACATGGATCCTCAATAAACAGAGGAGAAACATCAATATGCTATCATTTAAACAAATCAATTCATAGAGATGAAAGGATCCATTCTAAGAGGCACAAAAAATGGGGAGTGATCACTCATACCCATATCAGGCAAACTTGTTGTAAACCTGCAAATTTAATGTAGTTGGTTTAGATGTTAGTTATAATTCAAAACTAAAATTTCAAGTTTACTTTTATTTATTTTAATATAAATTAGTTTAAGTGTTTATTATTCTTTCGTTTTTATTTTACTTTTAATTTCCTATAGTGACTTGAATTTAGTTTTATTTCAATTTTCTTTTCTTTTCTTTTATTTTAGTTGTATCCTTTATTATGTTTAGTTTTTAGTTTTACATTATTTAATATAATTTTGTTTAGTTATTTGTTTTAATATTAATTTTTTTTTTTATTATTAATTTTAGTTTTTAAAAAATTAATATTAATGGTTAAATAAAATTCGAATTTAAACTAAATTGTGTCATTATATATTTAAATACCTTAATATTTAAGGTTACATCAACTATATTAATGCGGTTGTGTTAATATACATGACACGATTAATATACTTTAATGTGGTTGTGTTAATATTCAAATGTGTTAATATTCAAGGCTATATCAACTACATTAATGTGGTTGTGTTAATATCAATTACAAGATTTTTTTTGTACATCTAGGTTTTTTTAATTATACTTGTTTTTTATTTTCCCAATAAATTCTTTATTGATTAATTGTTTTTAATATTCTTATTTATTTATTTTTAATTTATAAAGTGAAAAACTTTAATATAACAAAATCATCAATCAACAAAACATGTCATGTGATTGAAAGATAATTTTATAAACAAGAAACCAACTTATCTAGAATTATTTACTTTTCTCAATTTTGAATTTTGAATTACTTTTTTACATCCAAGAAAGAAGAGCTCTTAAAGAGGTTGAAGTAGTTTTAGGGCATACTCAATAAGCATATTTATATTGAGAAGAGGGTTACAAAAATTGCATGTGTAAGTTTTAATAAAAAAAATAGTTTTTCTAATCATCATTTAATGAAAAGTGTGATTATTTGTGTTAATTGAATATTTTTTCAATATTGAATAAACCTCCACTTTCTGCCAAAAAAAATTCATGAATTAATTTAGATATGTTAAATAATGAAAATGTAACCTCTGTTGGAAATACCGAGAGGGAGGTGAATCAATATTTCTTTTCAATTGTTAATTTTACTAGTTAGATCACTTATATTTAGAAAAAAAAATGAACAATGATGGAATAGATACTTTTATTAATTTCTTCTTTACAATAAGTAAAGTACAATAATGATATACGACTCCAACCCTAGACGAAGACTCCAATCTTCTAGGCTCCAACCTGTATTATGGCAAGCATCGAATTGGTCTTTCCAAGGCTCAACCTTGTCAATTTGAGGCACCAACCTCTAGGGCTTCAAGCCTATCTCTGGTATAGGATTTGACCTAGTTTCTTGAGGATTCCAATCCTCTAGGGCTCCAACCCTATCTTCCAAGGCACTAACCTTGTCTCTATTAGGCTCCAACCTCTTCGGCTTCAACTCTCAACTTCACTTCGTCAAAATATGTTTGGTTATTCTTCACGACTCCCAATTTATTCTTCAACAAGCCCTAACAATCTTCAACAATGCCTTCACATAGTCTCCACGTCACTTCATCAATGACAACCTTGTTCTTCACATGAAGGTGTCACCACAGCTCTTCATGGTACCCAAAACAAAGATCTCTTAGGTTACTTCATGATGGCTAATGCATCATGGTCTCCAAGATTAACTCCAAGGACAGCTAGGGCTTCTAAAAAATGTGTCTACAATAAAATGCACTAAGCCTCAAAATTTGCACCAAATTCTTCTAAGGATTCATTAATGTACCTCAACACTGTTGCTTCAAGGATGCTTCAATACGTCTCCTAAAGTTCTCCAATGAAAAATCCAACAAGTATTCAATCAATGCGCCAAGTAATGCTAAGGAATACTCACCTTAATGAATGCTTCTAGATTTACTCCAAGGCTACTTCAACGTATGTTACAAGGATATCTTCAAACTATCACCAACAAACTTCACTTTTTTTTTGTCTCGAGGTTCCAGACACTGTCAAGGTTCGAAATCTTCACTTCAAGGTTGACTTCATATGCCCTCACAGTAAGCTTGATGATGCCATGATAGTCACTAAATCCCTGAACCCATAAAGTGGTGAACTGTATGCTATTCTCAGTGTTGTAGCTATCTCCTTCACTGATGATCTGAAACTTCCTTCACACCTTTACACGTTAGTTCTTCAACCGAGCTCTCTACAAGACTTTCCTAATGGTTTGAGTTCTCCAATTGTGTCACTGTTTTTAGTATCCTTCTTTTCATCCACCGTAGCACTGTTGTATCATAGATATACCCACAGAATTAAGTCCGAGCTCTATTCTTAGGCTCTATTCCATGGATCTGAGCCTTAATACAGGGTTGTAATTTGTAACACATATATGAGGTTTGGTTCTAATGATCTGAGCCTTAATACTAGGCTGTAATCTGAGATCTGAAAAAACAAAAGCCCAAACAATTAGCCCAACAAAAGATCATGTTAATTGTTTGTTGATTCTAATGCTCCTGCACTTTTTCACAATCTTCTGACCACAAATCCGAACTTTAGTAAGGTCAAATTGTTGAAATCTAACCGAAACAATGATTTAAAAATATTTATCGGTCTTATTTGTTGTTCCTTGTCTTCCTGTAATTTTCATCAAAAAATTTTTGTCCTAGAATGATGAAAACAAACTTGTATTTATAGTAATTTCATCCTTTAAAGAAAGGACGTGAACGTTGGAGAGTTACAACCTACATATGTAGGTTGACTTAGGTTGGCTTGCAATAAAATATATATTTCTCAACTTAAAAAATTCATTTTCTCTTCAACTACTGGGAATTTTTGGGCAAGTTAGGGCTCATTAGAAAGAGGAAAAAATCCTCTATAAGATGGTGTAGGATTCATTTTTAAAGGATGCCTCCAAGGTGTCCAAATTTATTTTTCTTTGTGACTACTTCTGAAATATTTAGTGCAAAAGATGATTAGGACAACAAGATGTCATTAGGGATTGATGATTAGGACATCAAGAGGTTATTAATGTGTCTCCAAGCTCTTCATCATAGTGTCATCATGTAAATTATCCATGTCATCATGACATCATGTAATAGTGCAGTGATATGTCATCAACCATAGTGCAACATTTATTAATTTGTTATCAAGAGAGCTTCAAGGTAGTCTTCCAACGACCATCAAGACCTTCATCAAGTGCCATCACGTATGACATCATCAAGTGTGGTCATTCATGTATATTCATTCAATAGTGCAGTATCCATCAAGGGTAAGGACATCATCTGGGTTCTAGGATTCTTCATCAAGAGCAAGGATACATGAGGTTATTACATCACAAGAATATTTGCCATCCAAATAATGCTATATTGACATCAATGAAAACCTTGATTAAAAATCTCCCCATTTTTCATTGATGACAATATTCTTGCCCTTCAACATTTTCTCCCCCTTTGACATCAATGGTGAATGGGGTGCCCAAGTACTCCCCCTATATGGCTGTTTCTCTTTATCATATTTTCTTTGTTAATAATAGTTCTTCATAGGTACGATCCTCCTCATGGTGCTCTTTTTTCTAGCAATGGTGTCCATGATATATCTGTTTACATTTCTTCATGTGATGGACCAACTCCCTCTGCCTACATAAAATCCTCTAGCTCAAGACATATTTCTTGCCTTGTGATCAAGTGGAAGACATCTTCAACAATGGTCTAATAGATGAGTAAGGGATCATATTCTTCAATGGAGTTGCTCTCGAGAGATGATTTATCAAAGAATGATTGTCCATGTGTGACTCATCAAGGATTTTATAAAGCCCTTTAACAAATAGCTTCTACAAGAATGATTAATAATCATAAGCTCCCCTAACAATATGCATGATCTCCTTTCTGGCAGAGTCTCATCATCAAACACTTGGAATATCAAGGATGTCTTCATCAAATCAACAACACGTGTTGTTGGTTGGAGTGTTCAAGAGATTTTGGGATCCAATTTTCTTCATTTTCCACACTTGTGTAAATTTCTTCTCTAGCTTGGTTGTCATAGTTTTAGCTTGTTTAGGGACCCAAGTCAAGTTACAATCACGAGCCATATGTCCAATTTTATGGCAATTGAAGCATTCCACTATGCTCATAAATGAGGATGCATGATTTCTTCTTGCAAAGCTGCTTCTAAGAGATTGGCAGGGACCATTATATTGACATCAATGACAACCTTGATTAACAATCTCCCCTTTGTTATTGATGAAAATATTCTTGTCCTTCAACATTTTCTCCCCCTTTGACATCAATGGAAAATGGGGTACCCAAGTACTCCCCCTATCAAGTTGTTTCTCTTTATCATATTTTCTTTGTCAATAATAGTTCTTGATAGGTACGATCTTCCTCATGGTGCTCTTTTTTCTAGCAATGGTGTCCATGATATATTTGTTTACATTTCTTATGTGATGGACCAACTCCCTCTGCCTACATAAACTACTCTAGCTCAAGACATATTTCTCGCCTTGTGATCAAGTGGAAGACATCTTCAACAATGGTCTACCAGATGAGTAAGGGATCATATTCTTCAATGGAGTTGCTCCTGAGAGATGATTTGTCAAAGAATGATTGTCCATGTGTGACTCATAAAGGATTTTATAGGGCCCTTTCATGGATATCTTCTGTAAGAATGATTAAGAATCTTAAACTCCCCTAACAGTATGCATGATCTCCTTTCTGTCAGAGTCTCATCATAAAACAATTGGAATATCAAGGATGTCTTCATCAAATCAACAACATGTGTTGTTGGTTGAAGTGTTTAAGAGACTTTGGGATCCAATTTGCTTCCTTTTCCACACTTGTGTAACTTTATTCTCTAGCTTGGTTGTCATAGTTTTAGCTTGTTTAGGGACCCAATTCAAGTTACAATCATGAGCTGTATGTCCAATTTTATGGCAATTGAAGAATTCCATTCTTCTCATAAATGAGGATGCATGATTTCTTCTTGCAAATATTCTTCTAGGAGATTGACAGGGACCATTATATTGACATCAATGACAAACTTGATTAACATTCTCCCCCTTTGTCATTGATGACAATATTCTTTCCCTTCAACATTTTCTCCCCCTTTGACATAAATGGAAAACGGGGTGTCCAAGTACTCCCCCTATCAAGTTGCTTCTCTTTATCATATTTTCTTTGTCAATAATAGTTCTTCATAGGTACGATTCTCCCCTTGTCACAATGCTCTTTTTTCTGGCAATGGTGTCCATGATAAATGTGTTTACATATCTTCATGTGATGAACCAACTCCATAAACTCCTCTAGCTCAAGATAGATTGCTCGCCTTGTGATCAAGTGCAAGACATCTTCAACATTGGTCTTCAATGGAGTTGCTCCCAAGAGATGATTTGTCAAAGAATTATTGTCCATGTGTGACTCATAAATGATTTTATAGGGCCCTTTCATGGATAACTTCTGCAAGAATGATTAAGAATCATAAGCTCCCCCTAATAGTATGCATGATCTCCTTTTTGGTAGAGTCTCATCATCAAACACTTTGAATATCAATGATGTCTTCATCAAATCAACAACATGTGTTGTTGGTTAGAGTGTTCAAGAGACTTTTGGATCCAATTTTCTTCCTTTTCCACACTTGTGTAACTTTCTTCTCTAGCTTGGTTGTCACAGTTTTAGCCTTTTTAGGGACCCAATTCAAGTTACAATCACGAGCCATATGTCCAATTTTATGGAAATTGAAGCATTCCATTCTGCTCATAAATTATAATGCATGATTTCTTCTTGCAAATCTGCTTCTAAGAGATTGGCGGGGACCATTATATTGGTCTTTGTGATATGCCCTAAAATCTTTTTCCATATGCCCAAAGTTTGTACAAGAATATCAATAACCAAGATATATACTTTGGTACCTGGGAGATGAAGAGTTCCTTGAAGTACTTCTGAAGTCTTTTTTCCTTGGAATTCTTTGATGATATTCATTTCCTTTTGTATTCTTGACATCATCTGTAAATATCCTTGGAGTAGGTTTTCTTCTAATTTCATCTTGACTCTTGCCTTTGCTGGAACTAGGAGTATCATTTCTTCATGGCTTCCTCACATCCTTGTCATTTCAAGCATTATCATTCTTGCTTGAGGGTTCACCTGCATAGCTAATACCTGATTTATCAAGGGGGGATCTTTGATGACTTAGGATATCATCTAGGGTTTGAAAACTCTTCAAGTTCTTATTCAGCAAGTCAACCTCCTTTTTAAGAGAGATAATTTCTCCTTTCAATTTTTCACAATATTCGTCTTTCATGACTAGTTTTTTCTTCATTTCTTCCATCATCCTTGTTGCTTCGTGTGATTTGATTTTAAGGGAGATGATACTTGATTTCATTATGAAGATTGCTTCATTCTCCTTTGCTAGAATGCTCTCTATTTCTTCTTTTATTCTTGTAGCTTCACATGTTTCAGCCTTGAGAAGATTGATGTCTGATCTTAATTTGAAGATTTCTTCATCCTTTTCTTCTAGTTGAGATTTAAGAGAGGAGACCTCTTCCATGTATTGACCAATCTTTGTTTCAAGATTGTTCAAGCTCTTAAGTATTTGTTCAAGGTGGCTTGTCAAAGTTTCTTCCCTTTTCTTTGCCTTATCCAATTGATTTGTCATAGATATGACTTCTGCATGATGCTTTCTTTTGTTTTGATGAAATTCCCCTTTAAGTTTGGTGAGCTCCTCATCTCTTTCTTGTACTTGAAGATTGACAAAGTCAACTTCCTTCCTTTTCTTTTCTTGGTTACCATCTTGCACTTTCTTCTAAATTTCCTCATTTTCCTTTTTCAAATTTTTAATCTCTTCCATGGAAGCCATAAGTTTATTCAAGAGATCTTCTTCAAAGTCTTCTTTGTTCTCTTCATCTTCTAGGTCTTAAGTTAGCCTTGTTGTCGTCTCTCTCATATTCAGCTTCCTTGATGGATTTTGGACTTCTTTCTTGTTTTCCATCATCTTCTTGACTAGAGATCATTGTCAATGCTCCTTCTGAGTGAAGATCATGAAGTTTATCCCATAAGACTTTTGTTGACGACCATTTTTCAAAATTAGCCTTCACATAATTTGGTAACCCATTCAAAATGTCCTTCATTTCTCTTGTATTGTACTCATTGGATTCTTCGTCCATTGTGTCATTAGTAATCACTGATTTCCAAGATTGAATTCCTTCTGTCTTCAAGAAATTCCTCATTCTTGCCTCCCATATATCAATATTTCCATTAAACAATGGAGCCATCACAAGTTGATTGACTCCAATTTTGATGGTTGAGGAAGACACATCTTTACGAGGATTGTAGACATTCTTCCTTGGCTTTTCCATTTGTGTTCTAATGATCAACCTTCAAGCTGTTAGGCTTTGAGTGAAGGTACCAGCTCTAATACCAATTGTTGGAAATACTTAGAGGGGGGTGAATCAATATTTCTTTTCAATTCTTAATTTTACCATTTAGATCACTTATATTTAGAACACAAAATGAACAATGATGGAATAGATACTTTTATTAAATTCTTCTTTACAATAAGTAAAGTACAATAATGATATAGGGCTCCAAACCTAGATGAAGACTCCAATATTCCAGGCTCCAACCTGTATTATGCCAAGCATCGACTTGGTCTTTCCAAGGCTCCAACCTTATCAATTTTAGGCACCAACCTCTAGGGCTCAAACCCTATCTCTCGTACAGGCTCCAACATGGTTTCTTGAGGACTGCAATCCTCTAGGGCTCCAACCCTCTCTTCCAAGGAATCAAATTTGTCTCTATGAGGCTCCAACCCTCAACTTCACTTTGTCAAAATATGTTTGGTTATTATTCACGACTCCCAATGTCTTCTTCAATGAGCCCTAACAATCTCCATGAAGGAATGCATGCACGTTAATAAATTTCACATGTTCCTACTACAATATCTAGGCCCATATGAAAAGAAAGAGAGAGAGAAAGGGGAGTAATAGAGAGAGAGGGGGGGAGTAATAGATAGAGAGATGGAGGGTTAGAGAGAGAGAGGGACATGGAAAGAGCGAGAATATAAAGGGATAGGGAAAGGGGGAGGGAGAGGGTGCATGATATAGAAAGGAAAAGAGAGAGAGGGAAATAGGGGGTGATTAGGGAAAAGGAAAGAAAAATAAAAATAAGGATGGGGAAAGGGTGAGAGATAAAATGATATAGGGAAAATCAGTAGCAAGAATGGGTCTTAGCACATGCACATGCGAGATAGAGATAGAGAGATAGAGTGGGGAGGGAGAAAATGATATACTGAGAGAGAGACATGAATTATGGGATGAAAAATCCCATCAATCCCCCCTCTCTCTATCTCTCTCTCAGTCCCCACATTATTGGTCCTCAAGACTAGATGATCCTAGAGATAAATAGAGGGATTGGGAGAGGGGGGCAGGGGGATAGAAAGGGATAGGGAAACAGGTGGAGATGTGTAATTAGGGAAATGGATGTAGAGGGAAAGGAATAGGGAGAGATAAGAGGAGTGATAAGGGCGAGAGAGAGAGAGAGAGAGAGAGAGATAGTGATATGGAAAGGGATATAGAAGGAAAATATTGGGGGTTATAGAGTGTATGTTAGAGAGAGAGAGAGAGAGATAGAGAGAGAGGGAGAGAAGAAGAAGATATATATGGGGGAGCAGGGAAATGGATAGATAGATATAAAGAGGGATATGGAAATGGGAGACATAGAAAGAGAGAGGGAAAGGGGTATAGAGATGGGAGCTTAGTGGAAAATATATAGAAATAGGGATATAGAAGGGAGGAATACAAAGAGAGAGAAGGGAGAGGGAGTGTGTGTCTGTGGTAGAGAGACATTGGGGGAAAGGTGGAGAGGTCGAGGAGGGATAAGGGATATAGGAGGGAGACATATAGGGGGAGAGAGAAAGAGAAAAATTAATATATAAGGGATACATACAGATGGGGAGAGAGAGAAGGAAATAGAGAAATATGGGGAAAAATACAAAGAGGAGGACATATGGAGAGAGAGGATGTAAATGGATAGGGGGAGACATAGGGAGAGAGAAAGAGAGGAAAATATATAGGAGAAACATAAAGGGAGGGGGATGGGGGAAAGTAGGGAGAGATATAGAGGAGAAGGGGAAGGTAGGGATAGATAGGGAGAGAGAAATGGAGATAGAAGTAAAAAGAGAAGGGGGTTAGAGAGAGAGACATAGAGAGATATTGGGGAAAGGAGAGATATGGGAAAAGGGGGGAGAGAGAAGGGGAGAGAGGGATACAAGGAAGAAATAGGAATATAAATATGGGGGATATAGAGGGAGTGAGGGGAATTATAGATAATAAGAGAAAAAGAGACATGAGGATTAGGGAAGCAAAAATAGAGTGATATAGGGGAAATACATAGGGAGAGAGAGAGAGGGAGGGACAAGGAGAGATATACAAGGAAGGAGAGAGATAGGGGAGAAGGGGAAGGGAGTGATAGGGAGAGATAGGGGAGAGGGGGGAAGGGAGGGATAGTGAGAGATAAAAAGGGAATGATAGAGAGAGTGGAGATCAGGGAAGGGAAGGAGGGAGATATAGGGATAGAGAAATGGAGATAGAGGGAAAAGGAGATGGGGGATAGAGAGAGAGATATAGAGGGAAAGGGAGAGAGGACTAGGAGAGAGACAAATATGGAGGAGAATGGGAAAGAGGGAAAAGGACAAGGGGGAGTTTTAGAGAGAGAGAGAGAGAGAGATGTATACATACAACAAGAGAGTGAGAGAGTGAAAGAGAAGGATGTAGGAGGGATACATGCAAGGGGAGGAAAAAAGAGAGAAAAAAGGAAATAGGGAAAGGGGGAGAGAGATAGAAAGAGGGAGAAATAGGAATAATGAGAAAGGAAAGGATAGGGAAAGGGGGAGAGAGAGGAGGGAGATATGGGGAGAGTAACAATGAGAAAGTGATAGGGAAAGATATAGAGAGGGAGCGAGAGGGTTAGGGAGAGAGGGGGGACTTAGTGAAGGACATAGAGAGGGATATACATGAAACTCATTTCATTACCCAAAATTTTGTAATCTAATTAAGAATATATAATGTTGGGGTGGTAACATTGATGATATGAAGCCAAACCCTATTATATGATGTATTGTTTATTTTTATTAATAAAAATATTAGAGCCGAAGAAAGGGGACAAACAACATATTATGATGGCTTAGGGAGAGAAAAGCTTTACTTAAGACGAAAAATATACTTCGGGTGAATATTTCCCTTTGATGTGATGGTTAGTATTCCCAAGAAGAAAGAGGGTTGGGAAGATATAGAGTCAAGGTGATATTATAAAAATAAGAGGGATGAGAAACCAAGGGGTTTTTCTTCTTGGTTCTTAGGCTTCTAGTTTTTCTCTCTTCTATTACTCTCTCATATATCTCTCTCTCTCTCTTAGAAAAATAATAGTGATGATAAAACCCAGAGAAGCTTAGACCTTGTGATTGGTTAAGGGATATGAGTGATAGTTTATGTGATAGGAATTGAATGTGTTATAATGATTCACTACAAGGAAGGGACCTTCTAGTGAAGGTTTTTGTGGAGGAATTATAAAAATAGCCCACAACTCCATTTGTGGCAGAGGTCACTAGTGGAGGTGGTCGGGTGGACGTTTTAGCTGATTTTTTTTTGAAGGTGCATCTAAAATATACAAATGCACCAATGCTTTAATATCCATACAAGCGTTGGTGCTGCATAGAGCATGGTGCACCGTGGAAAATTTATTTTTATAAAATAAAATAAAACACGATGCGCTAAATAAGACAACGCACCAATGCTTGAATAGTTGATAGCACCAGTTCCCTTCATGTAGTAAAATGAATCAATGCATACCAATAAGGAGCACCGCTATAGTTTTAAATTTTAGAAAAACGTGGTTTTATTTTCCAATGATGCACTGGTGTGGTAAATGTACTAAAAATCCCCAGGGCTTCTTCTAAAGAGCACCGCTAGGCAGTTTTAAATTTTAAAAAATATAGTGGTGCTATAGTCAAACAAAGCAAAAATGTGGTATATGTATTATAATTCCCCAAGGCGTCTCAAGAAAAGAATTGTAATAGATTTTTTAATTAAACAAAAAATGCGGTTCTCTTGGAACTATTTCGCACCGGTACGGTTAGAGAAACACAACAGAGGAGGGTTAAATAAAAAAAACAAGTGACTGCAAATTTGATTTTTTTAATCTACAATGTTGGATATCTCTAAAGTATCGGTTCCACTCTTGCCTCATGCAAGCGCCCTAACATCGGTGCTTCTCTTGCTCACCATCCTTCCTTATTGTGCTCACTGTTTGACTTTTTAATTTTTTCAAACCGTGCTAATTTTTTTTTTCTCCATTACATGTCCGCAATGCCTCCCCGAAGACCAAATGTCCAAGTAATGTCTATGTTTCTATTTAATTTAATTTTTTGGCAATGTTGTAACTTATTTTTAACATTTGGTGTGTTGTATAAGTTTCAATTTCCTTTTAACAAAAAATCAAATATGTATATACAAAAGGAAAAGGAATAGATGTTGTTGTCAAATTTTGAAAATTTCAAAATTAAAATATATATATATATATATATATATATGCTATAAATACTTTTCGAAGAAATTAATGCAATGGAGGTGGGAACCACCATCAGAAAAAGAAGAGTTAACAAGAGATTAATTTGCAACACTAGGATCGTTGATGAGACAGTGCTTGCATAATGCCGCAAACCCGAAATCTGAAACAACGCGGAGGTTATCAGAAGGAGTGCCTCCACAAACGATGTTGACTCTCCCCATTGACTGGAGATGAGCGGCCTAGATTTAACGTGGGGACATAGCTCTGAAGGCCTTCTCGTACAACAAAGTCCCCTCGCAGTGATGTCAGCAGATGAGCCAACGGCGTCAGCAAGCGAGCCCGCTTCACCATTCTTCCACATCATCTCACACATCATCTCGCTTGTCATCTCACGTGTCATGTCACTTGTCTTATAATTTATTAAATTTCCCACGTAGTGTCTTTTCCCTCCATTTTTCCTTTCATCTATAAAAATACCTTTCCCATTGTCTTTTCCCATGTCCTCCTCCTGAGCTCTTGAAGTTTACAATAGAATTCACAGACGTCCAGACAATTTTCTTCATCAGCACTAGGTATTTACACTCAATTGTACTTAAATTTCATAAATGTAAAAAAAAAAGGTGTTAGCTGGGTCATCTACACACATTCCTCTTACGGATATTGAACATGATATTGCTAATACCTTCTACACAGTTGATGACCTGAAATTCTATCAGCATGTAATGTTAAACCAGTCCAATTTTCCATTTTAATTTTCCTTAGTCCAGTCAGGGTTTTTGTCAGATTTTGTTCCTCAAACCTATCTGTTTCTGGAATTCATCCATTGGCTAGTCTTAGTAATGTATCCTCAGAAATGTTACGTAATGAACCAGTTGGGAGAGAACAATTTTCAAGTTTCTACCCTCTTTATTCAATAGTCCCTATGCTATCCTTCTCCAACTTCATACATTATTTTCTTTGATGATTCTCTAACCACATACTTCCAAGAATTCCTTGGACCTGAATTTGCCCAAATCCTTTTTTATCTAATGCCTGAAAAAGCATAATTTTCTCTAGATTCAAGTAAATTTTCTTTAGACCTCTTACTAAAGACATGAGACCAGTCCTTCAGGTTTTTAGCTAAAATTTTGGGCAAGGAAGATGATGTTATGGTGGATAAGTCAGTTTTGGGAATTTTTTCCCTCATGATGAAGCTTAGAGTGATTCTTGATATACTTGCTTATTTGGAGGATGTTGTCAACACTCAATTTATGAACCTATCACTTACTGGTTATTTTAGGTTTCCCTCTCTTTTCACTTATTTGTTTCTGTACAGTCATGTGGAAAGTTTTAGACATATGGGATTGAATATTATGGACATAAATAGAAACAAGCAATCATTTGTTTTATTGACATATGTAATAAGGAAAGACGTTGGGAATGAAGGCCTGTTTGATTTCACTTATTATTTTATCCCAATTGTACATTCAATTTTGAATGGTTCACCTTCACCATGTCTGTTGCTAAAGCTCAATCATTCTTAGAATTAAGCAAAGATGTGAAATTTGGGGATTGGTTTGCCTTTAAATATCTTGCAAAAATAAGGTTATATGGAGCTGATGTTGAACCTTGTAGACTACCTACTTGTGTTCCAAAGAGAATGTTTGGTTTATAATTCACAAGGAAAAGCCTCAATGTATATCAAATCCATTTTTTTCCTGTGAAAAAGGGTCATTTGTTCAAGTTTCCCATGACTATGAACCCATTTATTTTGAATACTAGACAAGTAGTTGAAGAGGCCCATAAAATGTTCGAGGGCATGCATTTACTATTAGGAGAAAAATGGGCTTATGACCCATATCATATAATTTCAAAGAGTAGGTTGTAGAATGGATATGCTCCTTTTGTTCATGAATCCAGACTAGAAATTGAGAAATTGGAAAATGGAGGGTAGTCTTCTCTATCTAGGCAGACAGAAGTTGAAACCCCATATCCCACTGAAAAGAATCTTAAAAGGGGGAGAGAATAAATAACTAATTTAGATGGTGATATAGAGAAATAAACCAAGAGGACAAAAGTATTTGATGATGCAAGCTCATCAACAATGTCAAGGTATTCTTTTCAGTTGGGGGAAACCTCATTTACTCCCTCATCCCCTGTTCCAGAGGATACATATCATGACTATATTCCAACTCTTAAATAATTATTTTGACATATTGCAGAAAGGAATAAGAGAATAAGAGAAAGTATAGAATCTCAGTCAGAGGCTAAAATCTCTCCTGAGCAAACCATATTTTTATCAACAATGGATTTGGAGAAATATCAACTAATGATAGATTTTTCTCATCCTTCAGTTATTTCTGTAGCATATTTTGTTGGTTTCAAGACTGTTAATTTAACAGTTGGCACAAAGGAAATTCCTCTTCTATATAAAATTAATATTCATATGCAGACTGGTTAGTTGATTGTTAATGATTTAAATAGAACTTCCTCAACTTCTATTAAGGTTGAAAATATTTTGGGAAAGGTGATAAACAGTTGAAGTTGGAGAAATTAAATTTAAGAGATTTTTCCACACAAAACAAAGAGTTAAAGAAAATAATTATTAAAAATGGACTTGATCTCGAGGATAGGACAACAATTCAAAAGTTGTTATAGGGTGTGTTGACACCTAATCCTATGGATGGGTGTGCATTTGTATTTTTGTATATTATTTAATATTAGGAAATAAGGAAGGCCAAGAGTCATTGGGAGCTGAATCCCAATAGCCTCACCTCCCATCTATATAAGCATGTACATTCTTCAGCTAATATACATTGCAGTTTTGAGGAGTTACCTCCTGGTTTGACATGGTATCAGAGCCAGCTCCACATTTGGCATTTCTGCCCTGTGGTGTAACTCCCTACCCTTTGCTCAGTTAATATTTTTAATGTTTGTTGCTGCTCATTAACTGCTAGACTGTTATTCTGCATTTTTTTTTTCCCTATTTATCACTGACATTTGCAGCTCCAGCTCCTGCAGCTCCTGAAGACTGCAGGCTCTGTCAATCTGCAAATTGCAGGCTCTGCCATTCTGCAGTCCTACAACTCTGTCTTCTTGCAGATTCAAGTTCAAATTTTTTATGTAACGCCCTTTTGGGCCTCCTCATTCATCCCTACGCTCCATTCACTCACACCTCCCTCCTCCATTCTCCCTGCGCCCTCACTCATTCTCCTTCTGCGCCCTACGCCCTCTCCCTCACTCCTCTCCCTGCCTGCATTCCCATTCCCCTCCCTCACTCCTCTCCCTGCCTGCATTCCCATTCCCCTCCCTCACTCTCCCTGCCTGCATTCCCATTCCCCTCCCCTCATTGTGCGTTGTATATCCAAACAGTGTTGCGCTGGACTGTGTATGGTATAAGCAGCGTGGAGGAGTATCACACATCCACTGTTTTACGCCCCTCACCATTGCGCTCTGTCATATCTTACCGCCCTTTCTCATTACAATACTACTCTGTCATTAAATTGCAGCGTTTACAACATACAATACCTCTCAGTCATTACACCGTGGCGGTAATACACTCCGGCATACATTTAACGCTGGTTTTTACAACGTGTGTCTGGTTTATATATTCACTGTTACATTGTGAAACGCATATATAAACGCTGTGGGTTAACCTTGTATTTAAACGCTGTCGACTCCATTCATATCATTGTCTGTCCATTTATATATTAAACGTTGTCTATTCACATACACGCCCCGCCCTTTCAATTGTAATACCGCTGTCCATTTGTAATACCGCCCTTTCAATTATTTAAATACCGCTCCACGTTATACTGTCCATTGTATTTAACCACCGCTACAATTTGACATTCAAATCGCTGTGTTTTGTTATTAAAACACTGTTATTAAAACGCTGTCTCCCTCTATTATAACGCTGTGTTATTACATTTGGTATGCGCTGTCCACTGTTTGTTAATACCATGCGCCCCCTTCTACTTTTCAATATATATTTGCGCCCCCTCCCATAGTCATTCCTTTTATATATCGCCCTCCCACCCCCATCACCATTTCACAAATTTCGCCCTTCCATTCACATTCCGTATTCCCCATTCCATATATACATTTTTTCCCCAAACAAAAAAAAATACATTTTTTTTTATGCAGAATCAGTCTATAGCATAGAGTGTTTTTTAAAAATTCAGTCTTCAGCAAAAGTTTTCTGAGCAGATTTAGTTTCCAGAAAGAGTTTTTAAACTCAGAAAATTGTTCCAGCAAGAGTTTTTGCCCCTTTATTTGAAATATTTCAAGAGTTCGAAGTTTTTATAACAGAATTTGTTTCCTCTTCAGAAGATTTTTTTCCAGCAGTCTAATGCATTCTCTCATCTCCATTGTTGGGATAGTTCTCTCTGGCAAAGAGAACTATCTTGAATGGTCGCGGAAGATTAAACACACACTCATTTTTAATGAGCTGTGGAGAGGAATCTATGAAGGACAAGCAGAAAATCCACCAGAGAAGCCCACTTCAGACAAAGAGCTTGCCATTTGGGAAAACAAGAATTGCAAGGCTTATTCCTTGATTGCAGCCTCAGTGAGTGAAGAGGTGAGTCGCCATATTTCATCATTCTCAAATGCCTTTGAAGCCTTGAAGAAACTAAAAGAACTCTATGACTCACATTCAGAATTAGAAAATGTTCAATTGATGGTTAAGCTGTTCAGTCTTGAAATGAAGAATGATGATCCCCTTGCTTTAGCTTCAGAAATAAGATCTATAATGCATGACATTCAAAACACCGGTGTAAAAATGGACATACCTCTCATAGCATATGTTAAGGCATTATATCCGACTTACTCACATTATCTTGAGTCTTTGCAAGCAAGTGGAAACCTTGAGCATATCACCTTTGATAAACTTGAGAAAAAGTTTGCAGAAAGAGAGAAAGCTTTTGGGAAGATGATAGTCCCTTCATCTTCCGAAGAGGCTGCATACTTGGCACATAGAGAAAAGAGTCATACTCCAGATTCATCCAGAGGAAGAGGTGGCAGAAGAGGAAGAGGAAGGAGGAACTTCACAGAAAGGGGGGGCAGACAAGCTGACAAATCCAATCTTCATTGCACACGGTGCAATAGAGATGGACATGATGCATCCAAATGCAGAACACCATGGAACAAAATTGAGCAGCACAAAAATCAAGACAAAGGTAAAACCAATGACAAAGACAAAGGTAAAGCACCTGAATCCGCTCACTATGTTCTAGCACATTGTAACAATGGAGTAACTGAAAACCTCTTTGATGTTTCATTTACTTCATGGAGAGATGATTGGTTGCTAGATTCAGGAGCAACATGTCATGTGACATTTAGAAAAGATTTTTTTGAAGATTTCACTGAAAAAGTTGATGGAGGAGTATATTTCGCAGATAAATCCAAACTCAAGCCATCAGGGCTTGGCACAGTCAGGCTTAAACTGCCTGGTCTTCCTGATCATATCCTACATGAGGTTCTATACCTCCCGGAGTTGAAGAGAAACTTGCTGTCCCTGATCGAAATCCGGCAGCAAGGACACTCAGTTCACTTGTTTGATGGCAAGGCAGAGGTCATATCAGCATCAGATCACTCACCTGTCATGGAGGGAATAGAAGAAGGGAGACTCTTGAAGCTGAAAGGTTCATCTGCTCATGCTCAAAACTTTGCATTCAGTTCATATCATGATGAAGGTACATTTCCATCAAGTCTTTTATGGCATGCTAGATTTGGACACTTAAATTATGACAGCCTTCGTTTGTTGAAGAAAAATGGTGTTGATGGACCGCCTACAATTCCTAGAAAACCTAAGGAATGTGATGCATGTATTCTAGGAAAGCATAGCAAACAGCCATTTCATGATTCACACTCAAGAGCACATAGGAAACTTGAACTTGTTCATTCAGATTTATGTGGCCCTATGCCTATTGCTTCTGCAAATGGAAACAAATACATGATGACATTTATCGATGACTACACCAGAATGTGTTGGATTTACTTATTGAAGAATAAGTCTGATGCTTTTCAAACTTTCAAGAATTTTCATGCATGGATTGAAAATGATGCACAAACATATATTGGCTCTCTACGTACTGATAATGGAAAAGAATACACCTCAAACGAATTTGAAAATTATCTTCATCAACATGGAATCAAACATCAAACCACTGTGCCATATAATCCACAACAGAACGGTGTAGCTGAAAGAATGAACAGAACCATTTTAAATATGGTCCGCTCCATGTTATTTTTCAAGAATGTAAAATTGATGTTTTGGGCTGATGCAGTTCTATGTGATGTTTACATAAAGAATAGGTGTCCTTCAAGTTCAATTAGAAACAAAACTTCTTTTGAAATGTGGCATGGCCACATTCCTTCGGTAAAGCATTTCAGGGTCTTTGGGTCCACCTGTTATGCCTTGATACCCAAGGGTCAAAGGAACAAACTTGGTGCTAGAAGCAGAAAATGTATCTTCTTGGGGTACTCAAATACCTCCAAAGGATATCGTCTCTATGATGAAGAAATTTGAAGTTTGTGATAGCAAGAGATGTCATATTTCTTGAATCCTCCAAGAGTGACAAGGTTGTTGAGCGGCAACTTGATCGCCTGGACAGATTCACACATGCAAAGTCTTTCCAAGAATTTGATAATGTGATTCCACACCTTGAAGGGGGGATTCCGATATTGAATCAAACTGTGGAATCATATCCTGAAGCACTCTCTCCCCCACATGAAGAAACAATCACGGATGACACATTGGATGATGTGATTGACAGAATTGGGAGATTGAATCTTGAATCAATCCAAACTCAGTCAAATGACCAGCCTGGGCCATCTCAGAAAGGTCCTCCCAAATGGCTGACAAAGACACTGGAGGATGTTCATCCTGATGAGGTTGGAAAAACAAGAACAAGAAGTTCCACTCAACAAATCGAAGGTGATGTAGATAATTCTGATTCCCCTGTTGATATGGATATTGCTTATAACTGTGAATTGAGTTTGTCTACAGATCATGAACCAACTTCCTTCAAAGAAGCCGCTTCATGATGAATGGAAAGAAGCGATGCAGAAGGAGTATGATGCCTTGATAAAGAATGGCACTTGGAAGCTGGTTGATCCGCCTTTGGGAACGAAACCAATTGGCTGTAAGTGGGTCTACAAGAACAAGTACAAAGCAGACGGCTCACTTGAAAAGCACAAGGCCAGGCTTGTGGCAAAAGGATTCGCACAGAAGGAAGGAATTGATTATGAAGAAATGTTTGCTCCCACAGCAAAATGGACCACCATCCGGACTCTCTTTGCCTTAGCAGCTCAGAGTGGATGGAAAGTCCATCAGATGGATGTAAAAACAACCTTCTTGAATGGAGATCTCAAGGAGAAAGTTTATATGTCCCAGCCAGAAGGATTTGTGATAAAGGGTCAAGAACACAAAGTTTGCAAACTTGTGAAATCCTTGTATGGCCTCAAGCAAGCACCACGAGCCTGGTATGAGAAGTTGACCGAGCATCTTCTGAAACTGGATTTCAAACACTTTGATCTTGATGATGCAACTTTGTTTGTTAAGAAAGTTGGAAAAACAGTTGTATATCTTGTGGTATATGTAGATGATCTTTTGATAACAGGAAACAATGAGAGCTATATTGCATCCATGAAGAAAGAGTTGAAGAAAGGTTTCGAAATGACTGATTTGGGTCATGTTCATTACTATTTGGGTATTGAAGTAATTCAACATCCTAAATTCATATTTCTTTCTCAAAAGAAGTACATTGGAGATCTCTTGAACAAATTTGGCATGGATGATTGTAAACCCTTAGGCACTCCAATGGAACAAAACTTGAAGCTCACATCTGTTGAAGGGAAGGAATTTGAGGATGCAACTAAGTATAGACAGCTTGTAGGAAGTCTTATCTATCTGACCACCACCAGACCTGACATCTCATTTGCTGTTGGAATCCTCTCAAGGTTCATGTAGAAACCTTGTGAAGGACATTGGTCTGCTGCAAAAAGAGTACTAAGGTACTTGAAGGGGACTCAAGACTTTGGACTCAAATATACACAGGTAGGCGACTTCATCTTGACCTGATACTCTGATTCAGACTTTGATGGCGACAAAGAAACAGGGGTGTCTACTACAGGTTACACCATGAGTCTTGGATCAGGAGCTGTCTCATGGAGATCACGCAAACAATCAGTTCCAGCAGATTCCACGACCGAGGCAGAATATGTGGCAGCAGCTGAAGCAACAAAGGAAATTGTGTGGCTCCGGAAAATCCTGGAAGATTTGCAGATGAAACAAATGTATTCTACTCCACTCATGATCGACAACACTTCTGCAATAAAGTTGGCCAAGAACCCAAAGTTCCATGATCGAACAAAGCACATCAATACAAAGTACCATCTAATTCGACATCATGTTCAGGCCAAAACCATCCATCTACATCATTGTTCCACAAATGAGCAAACTGCCGACATCTTCACCAAAGCACTTGGAAGAGAAAAGTTTGAAAAGTTCAGATCGATGCTTGGACTCACCAACATCCCTTCGGATTAAAGGGGGGAATGTTGACACCTAATCCTATGGGTTGGGTGTGCATATGTAATATTGTATATTATTTAATATTAGGAAATAAGGAAGGCCAAGAGTCATTGGGAGCTGAATCCCAATAGCCTCACCTCCCATCTATATAAGCATGTACATTCTTCAGCTAATACACAATTCCAGTTTTGAGGAGTTACCTCCTAGTTTGACAGGGTGTTGAAGCTGAAATTCATGTTTTAAAAAAGAAGCTTAAACTTCCCACTGGTGAACACCCAATGGCTGCAGAGGTGGACCAAGTAGAAACAAAAAGGAGCCACCATTGTTAACTATTTGCATAAATATTTCCAACTGTTATGGATGATGAAGACCTTGTTTGCTGAAAAACTAACATATTCCCGAATTACAAATTTCAGAATGGTACATGTGAATCTTGTTAATCATATCAGTTCAAATGTAGATCCACGGAGGAAATGCAAATAATGGATGTCTCCACAATCAAAGGAGATAGAAGCAAGAACTTCCTTCATTCCATATTCTCAAGTTGTCCAGTGACATAGTGTTTATGTGATATTTTATTTTACCTTATTTCCTGAAGAGACATGTATTTTCTATTTCAAATGTAATAATCGGACGAAAGTAGATTATGAAGTTGACAGTTTTATAACTGTCATTTTGAAATTTTTTATATAAGACTTTTCTGAAGAAGAAAGGGGTTCTCGATTTTTGGGCCTCAAAAGTACCAAAATTTTGTACTTGATATTTAGATGATGAATAAAGCTTATTAAAAGAATTTCCAGAAAATTTTCGGTATAATCAGTTTTTCTTGTTTCATCATGTGTTTTTATTTCCTCTAAGAATGAAGTAATGTAGCTACTGGTCTCTAATATTACTTTTGTGATTAGAGTTAAAATCCTTAATGAAGCGCCCCTTTATTCTGAATGTCATTTCTTCTTAACTGTTTTTTTCTAAAACTAAAGATAGTAGATTTTGTAATAGCAGACTATTATAAGAAGTTTTCCACTAGCATTTTCAATCTTGTTTCTGCTCATTTGTATTCACCATTTGAACACATTGTGAGGAGCTTCATTCTCTTATAGAGATTAAATGGTTTTGTTATATTTTGGGGGGTTTCAAAATGAAGGGGAAACAAATGTTTTCATTTTTGAGTTATAGTAAATGTCTTGGGAACTGATCTTAAATACAACTTAGAGATTTTCTCCCAAGGTACAACAAGCAGATTAGAATTGCAAATTAGGTTAAATTTTCCAATATTTTTGAAAAAAAAAATCATCGCATGGTGCGCTCGATATGTTCATCTCACACTGATAGCGATGCACCCTATAAATTTACAGGGTGCACCACATTTTGGTGCATGAACATAACACATCCCAAATTTTGTGGTGCATTTTGTAAATGAAAACACACCGAGAAAGAGATAAATTGTACACCAGTGCGTCACACTTGATGTGTTTATATTTACCAAACGTACTGCAAAAATAATATTGAAAAATGCACAGGTGTGAAAAGGTTATATGTGCACAAGTCCAATGCACAATTTTGATGCACCACTATGAAAATTTATATTTTTGAACCAACAACAATGTGTCATACTTATGTGCACACCGATATTAGTGTAGTTATAGTTGGAAGCACACTAGAGCCGGTGCATGACTGTGTTTTGAGCTTACAATTTTTTTTTTTTAATTGAAAGTTATGTTTCCATAGTTATAAATGCATGTTTCATTTAATTAAAAGAAAATTATATTTTATGTATGGGGCTGATGTATTTTATATGTTAATCATGTAGTAGAGATGTCAGCAGAAGGAGAAGAAGCAAGAGAAGGAGTATTAGATGAACCCAGACAATATGGTCTGATCATGGGAGTCCAGAGACAGGAGATGGATTTATACCCTTATCCTATTACTACAGCCACTCGAGCGCTCTTAAGGAATGTAGGCCTCCTCAAGTACTATGAGGAGGCTACATCCCTAAAGGTGCACTCTATCTTATTGGTGCATCTGATCTGTCGATGCAGTGTCTAGGAGAAAGTTTTCCATGTCGGTCTTGGGGGGTGGTATAGTCCCACTCAGGAGGAAATATACTTTATCACTAACCTATCCATGAGATGGGGGGATTTTCCCCAATTCCTTGATGTCCCCTATGGGGTTATAGCTGAGAGTCAACTTTCCTACACTCAAAGATATGTCAAGACTCATGTGGTTTGTCTAACATATTTTCAAGTTCATGGTGGACAACTACATATATATTTTTTTTTCACAGGAGGTTAGGTTCCTCTCGTTATTAGTCACCACCATTTCACACTCATAGTGATGGGAAACACATTAGTTACCCTTTTTTGTATTATGTTGATTCTTTGATTCAGGTGCCACGTTGCATCAAATTGTATGCCATTTTTTTGAGGTAGTTTTGCATGGATTTAGATAGATCTCGTGTGGTGAGACATGGGAGGGTGACCATCCCTTTTGCTTCAGAGGTTTTTTGTTTATTTTTTGAGAGGTTTCCATAGATGAGGCTTGCATTTGACCATCACCCGCTTAGTCTGATCACTGAGTTCCAAATGCACATGTGGGGACAGATGATGCCCAAGAGGGGCTTGCCAGAGTATCCAGCTAGGATTTCTGTTGAATCGATGTAGCTACTGGCCAGTGAGGATGACCATGTGTTTGTTTTGTTTGCTCTTCCATACACGAGGATTTATTGGAGATAGTGCCCCAACATCCTCTTCACAACCACTGAGCCTCCAGATGATAGAGGTAATATTATTGTTTTATTTAAAGTAATCTAGTTTCATTTTATTACTTTAATGAATTATAATAAAATTTATTCTACCATGTTGTTTTATTAAATTGTTTAATGAAATTGTCTAATTATTTGTGTGTACTATATATTTTATATACATTGACACATTCGATGGGGACATGCCTCCTCTCCCACCACTAGATGGAGGAGATAAGGAGATGGGTGAGGCAAAAGAAGGTGAGGCACATCCTCAGGGGGGTGTGGGCATCCAAGGCCGTAGGGATGGTTCATGATTTCAGATGGACTACTACGATAGATTAGATATATTTTTGGTCAATGAAGGATTTCGCACTGTGATGGCTTAAGATACCAGTGCAGATCTTAGGTTCGTGGATATGTATAGGGAATGTTTGCGTGAGATGGTGTCTCTTATGCGACATATCATCGAACCTAGTAGGGCACTGGTAGCAATGATGGATGCATGGAATGCAGCGGGAGATGCATCAGATGAGGGTGGTGACGATGACGATGAGGGTGATGATCAAGATCATGGTCATGAGTGTGGTGATCATGATGCTTAAGGTAGTACCACCCCATCAAATCATGGTCGCCGGGGTCTTAGTTATCCTTCTGGTAGTGTGACTCATTGTTAGTTTCCTGATGATGATACTCTAGAGCTAGAGGATGTGCCTTATGTTTCTCCTAACAGAGCAGAAAAACTACCTCGTCTTCCACCTTAGAGTTCGATAAATCACGTTGAGGCAATAGTTGACTTTCCATTGTCTTCTACTATAGACCATTCATCTCCTCCTTCACCTCAACTTTGGAAGTGTGGTGCTGATGTTAGATTACAATGTAACTTGTGTTTTGTTAAATGTGATCATGATGATGATGCCCTGTTATATTATTATATTTGTGTGCTAACTAATGACATTTATATGTGCTAGAGGTGTATATAACTAGATGATGGCAGTGAATTTGAATGTGCATCTTAGATGATGTTTATGTTCGTTAGATGGTTATCATCATGATGTTTATTTTTATAAAAAAAATATGTTTTTTATAGATTATGTATTGGTGAACTCATTTAAAACTTTTATATATGAAATTTCATGCAAAATGAATTACTTTTAAAAAAATGCAAAGATATTTTTATAAATTACAAATTTTAGTATGGTTGAAACTATGACTGTAAATCCCTGATGGGGGTGGGAAACAGAGAGGATGAAATTCTCGAGGGAACACATGGGCATCCATGATGAGCACATGGCCTCAGGTGGGCGGGCTATCCTCACGGCCCTCCCATAATATGTTGTGTATGATATGTAGTTATTTCCGACGTGGGAAGTCTCAAATCACCTTGGGTCTCGCACGGGGTGGCGAGCGTCCGAATGTTATGGAGGGTGGCGAGGGTGTTATATGGGAATTTTGTGTATGTGAGAGTTTTTTGGCCTATGGTTTGGGTGCTTTGGGAAGAGGAGGTAATTACAAAGGCTATCCGGGCCAAGCGAGGGGTCGACATCATCGTAGGATTTTCTACCGCAACTTTTGTGTGTGGATGTTGCTAATTGCTGAATTGGGCTTTCTCAGTGTGATTCTACCGGGCAAGTGCGGTACGATCATCTGATTGGGGTGGTTTTTTGTTTCTTTTGTTTTACTTTTTTTGGTTTCAGTCGAGGCTAGGTGGAAATTCACCTTTTCTGGAGCAGGCAAGTTGAAGTGGTCCTCTTCGGTCAAATTTATGGTTCCTAGACTATTGGGTCGAGCCATTTCCATTCCATTCTTGGGATTTGGTTTGCTGGAATTGTGAGAGGTTGCTTTAGGGGTGGTGACTGTTGTTGGTTCATGGTGGGTGTTAGTTTCATGAGGTATGGGTTCTTGGTGTTGGGGAGAGTGGAGGTTCAGTCGGGGTTAGTGGTCTCTCCTTCTGCATGGGTCGCTCAGGAGGTAATGGGCGGGTGGTCTTTGGTTTGATCTAGAGGTGACGAGACTCCAATTATGTGGCATGTTCCTTGCTCTAGGCATTACTCTACCTAGGTGCCGCCTAATTCGGAAATTTTAGGTGTGGTTGAGTCCCAATCTCATCTTGAGTTAGCGAGTGGCAGTGATGGTGTGGGTCAGAAAGGTCTTAGCAAAGGTGGCTCGAGTTGTGCATCTTTGAGGGGCCGAGGTGGTGGTCAGTCGAGGAATTATGAACGTGCGGGGCCAACAACTCGGGGTGGTATGCGCGAGGGTTCAGTGGTGGCTCGTGGTGGCATAACTTCACATGTTCTACAACATTGGGGTTCAGCTCACCGTAGTGGTTCTGGGTGTCGTGTCCTGGTGCATCAGGATGGTTGTAGTCAACGACAAGTCTATTGTGTTGAGCGTTGTTAAGACATGATTCAGTCAATTCTAGAGTGTCTTGAGACTTCAGAGTGAGTTTGACAAGAGGAGCATACTGAATTGATAACAACTCTGAACAAAATGCATTACTTCTAATGCCATGTCCAAGAGCATGTCGTGGTGGTCTGACACAACCAGAATTTGTTATTAGAGAAGATTGAGAAGTTGGACGCTTGGATGGTCCATTTCGGGGAGCATGTCCAATGCTCCTTTCATCCTCACTGCCTCCTGGAACAACCCCAAACAACCCAACTTCCATCACATCTAATGAATAGCATGGATACATGTTTTTTATATTTTTTGTCTATTAACTGGTGCCTATGGCCTTTGAAGTTGTGGACCGTGTCTCTCTTTTCTTTTTCTGTTTCATTATCATATGTTTTCAGCGATAGTCAACAAACCTAGTGAGGGTGAGATTACCTGTATTTTTCCTCTGATGTATATATTTTTGAAACTATGAATAAAAAATTGACTTAAAAAAATATGATTGTAAAAATACGATAAATATTTTTCCATTTCTTATATAGTTTATTGATATTCAATCTAACTTAATTAGTAAAATATTCAATACTCAAAAGAAAAAAATAATTAAAGGTAAAATAATTTAGTTAGCTCTTAATAAGAAAAAAATGTGTAACTCACTCAATTTTTAATATAAAAATATTATTAATAATAATTTTTTCAAAAATACAATTTAACCAATTCAATATTGATTTATAAAATTCAATCTATTGTTAAATTAAAAAAAAACTTAAGTCAGATTTTTTTTATAACCTGCAACCTAGATCCATCTTAACTCTGGATCGCACCGAGAGGGATCAAATCTCTTGAGATGCAAGCTTATTTTAGAGTGAAAAGAGATTTGATCCATCTAGGCGCTTGGTAGATCCGGAGTTGAGATGGATCTAGGATGGTATAATATACATGTAGTTGATATTGAAATATTTTATTTATAATTCACGTTCTTCACATTGAAATGTTAAAATATGCCCCTCATATTTTTTTTTTGTATGTATAAATTTAATTATTTTTATTATTAATATTTTCTAAAATATTACAAATCAAATCCATATTAAACATTGAAAAAATTACAAATATCATTCATACATTGATTTAGAAAAAAACTATTAATGGAATAAGAATTCTCTCAATCTTTCTCACTAAAGTGAAAATATAAGAAAAAATATATTTTTGTTAGATCTAAGACTTTTGTGATCCATAATTTAGAAAATGTTTCTTTCGGATTAATCATGTCATTAGGATTTGGTCAACGTTTTGAACCAACTAATGTGGTTCATCCTCAGGACAAGGTGAAAAAGATAATCGATCTTAAATATCACATGTAAATGGAACATAGAATGAATTGCACATGATGTAATATCAATAATACTATTTCTTGTCATGTGAAAATTTTACTTTTCCTCCTTGTAGTAAAAAGTAAATTATATTTTTTTGCTCATTAGAAAAGCTAGGTTTTTTTACTTTTATTTTACTGCTATTTTTAGATCTAACGTTACATGACAAAATCTCTCCCATATTAAGTTGTAGAGCACCTCAACGCAATTAATTTAGATTTAATATAACTTTAAAAAAAAATCATAAAATTGAATTTATTACTAAAGTTATTAGAATTTCAAATAATTTAAATTTAATATTTATAAAAACTCTTACCAATTTAAATTAGAAATTTATCTCTCTAAATATGAGGATCAAGCAATGTAACATAAGACTTGTGAAGTTACTTGTAGTTAGGGATTTGTCCTATTGGAATTTCTCCCTTAAAGATGCAAGTGAACTTTTTCCTAGTAATAAAGATATAACATTTTGGTGTTGTTTGGTTCTTTATTCGCTATGGTACTGGTTTAAATTAAACTTTTTTAATAATAAATATGAGTTAAATAATACAAAAATGATACTATATTAGATTTAAACTTTTGGCAAATAATATATTTGATTATTTCTTAATGAGCAACTCAAAAATATTATTTTTTCCACATACTTGTCATGAGATAGTCACTAAAATTCATGTTTTCACATTTCTTCTAGATAATATTACATCATGTTCACAATGATAAAGACATGTCTACTTTAAATAATTTAGTTATAAATACATAAAAAATAGATATTTATTTTACATAATCTAAATAGGAAGCAAAAATGCATCACCAAGTCTATTTGAAAGTCAGACAAATGCCTCCTAATCATCATAAAAAATGTGGTGTGCTTTATATGTTCCTCTCGCACCGGTGTGATCATATTTACCAAATGCATGCAAAAATAATATTTAAAAATATAGCTATAGCTCGGTGTGTTTGATAACGTGAACACTCTTTATCTGTGTGAAAATGTTATACTTGTGCACCAGTGCATAAGTGTGACGCACCACTATGAAAATTTAAATTTGTGAACCAAAAATGGTGCATTCTACGTATGTGTGCTTGATTCTGGTGCAGTTGTGTTTTACAGTGCACCATAGCCAGCGCATGACGGTGTTTTTTACACACCCATGATATATATTTTTTTAAATTAGAAGTTATGTTTCCATATTAATAAATACATTTTTAATTTAATAAAAAAATATGTGTTTTATGTATCAGCCTAATGTATTTTATATGTCAATCATGAAGCAGAGACACCAATAGAGGGAGTAGTGCTAGGAGCACGAGAAAATGGTGGAACCATACAATATGGTGCGACGATGGGAGGCTAGAGAGAGGGAGAACACCTAATTGTTGTCCTACAATACACACTCCATGTGTCTTACCTGGATCTCACGGTTCCCTATTACAAAATTCCATGGCGCCGTGGATTTTAGAAATGGAATTGTGAAAATTTACTTTGTTAAAAGTTGTTGGTTCAAATGGTAAAATAAAAGTGAAATTAGAAGGCAGTGGTATGGAGGAAAGATATCAGATTAGGGTTTCATGGGTCTTATCAGTCACACACCAAACACCATGAAGAAATTACAGATGTACCTTTCACACCACTACTATATCATACAATTGATATCCTTCAAACTGACAATGTGATGAATATGGCTTAGGCTCGTGACTTTCAATGAAATGATGTATATGGCTTGGGCTCATAGCCTTCAATAATCATTTTGGGCAGGATATTTTTAGTAATATATCACACGCAACACCTAACATGTCTACTTTAAATAACTTACTTATAAATACATAAAAATAGATATTTATTTTACGTAATATAAATAAGAAATAAAAATGCATCACCAAGTCTATTTGAAAGTAAAAAAAATGTCTCTTAATCACCATCAAATTATTTATCATTTAATTCTTAGCCTTAAAATATTACAAAGATCCTGGCCACAACCACCCCTCAGGCTAAGGTTGAAAGGTTGGTCGCAACACTGAAGTCCTTCAGGGAGAAATTTTAGGTGGTCAAGACACGGATGGAGCAGCAGATCACCGATCTGCAAGCTAAGTTGTAGCCCGAAACACCTCCGGAGGTACGGGCTCAGCGAACTGCACTGGTCACCGCGGCTATGAATGCCATTACAGGGAAAATAGTGGAGGGTGCCCAATTACTAGAAACATCCATACAGCTATGGACCAAGGTCCAGTGCAACCCGATCTTGCGAGGCATCAACCAAGACCTGCGACAGAAAGAAGAAGAGTTCGAGATGTTAGAAGCCACCCTTCCCACTTTAGTTCGTGCTTAGTGTTTGACACGACTGCACACCAGTCACACCCTCCAAGTTGATATTGATGAAATTAGTCAGAATAAGAAGGTCCTCGACGACCGCCTGAAGGCTTGGGCTGTTGAGGCCCTCAAGCTTTCACAAGATGTTGATGTCACGGTTAAGCAGCTAAACTAGACTCTAGAGATTTTTGTCGCCGCAACGAAAGGTCCGATTTCAGAAAATTTGGTCAACATTGCACAAAATTTTGCTGCTCAGAGTGAAGGCATGTTGCCCCCATCAGCTGAGGCGATCAGGTTTTTGCAGGTGTAGGTGGAGACCCCACCATCACAGTGACTCGGGATGAGTCACAAGATTTTGTTGGGGGATTGTTTGAACAGGGTCTCCTAAAGCTGCGAATTTTGTCCATTTTTTTATATTTTTTGTAATATTTAGTCTAACACAGGGGTTTTGGGGTGGGTCAAAGCCCCTAATGCATTATAACGGGTCAACGGTAGACCAAGAGGTTTGCGGACCATTGGATGCGTAGGCTAAATCGGTATAAATAGATGAACCTTTTCGAGTCATAGAGATGGAAAGAATTGAGGTTGATGTTAAGCACGAATGTTTAGATCATTTGCTGTGTTTTTGGGAAGGACTCCTGCTGGCTGTGTGCGTGGAGCTCCTCAGTCCTGCTATGTGTGGACCCTGTTGGTTGTGTGCGTAGGCGATTTTTTGGGATTGTAAGAACATTTTGGTATTAATATATATGCGAAGTACTGTTGATATCTGATGTGATCTGGGTCTGTTATGTTATGATTTATGCAAACTTGGGTTGTACGATTAAGCTGCAAAAGTATTTGTTTGATAGCTGCGAGAGAATATTTGTTTTTTTTATATGAATCTATGATCTGTTAATTGCTGTGATTATAGTTGTTGTGCTGATAGATTGGTATTACGCACGTGGATGCAAAGGTAACTATTAGATCTAAGCTCTGTGATATAAGCATGTAACTAGATCTGTTAAATACGAAGCTTGATAAGTTGGGAACACAGTTCTGCTTGACTCACCTACTCTCTCTCAGGGTGCGAAAACCTAGTTCCAGCACCCTCCCATACTGCTCCGGGTGAGACTTTGGCCTACACAAGTAGGTCACTGCCGAAAGGGCTAGTAGTATATGGGTTTTTTTGCAAACCTTAAAGCTCCGAACCTGGGTCAGGACCCCTTGAGCCAAAAAATGGTTCCGTTTCCGGGACTGGGAGCATTTTGAGAGAGAGATCAGGTAATGCCAAGAACACATTGGAGACCTGAGAAGAAAGAAATCGACAAGTGGTTCGAAAATAAAATTCAGGAATTCATAGTAAGAGAGAATCGTAGTGCAAAGCTAACCATAGATAAGTGGAAGAATAAGTAAATTTTCATAGAAATCTACGAAATTTTCTTTGTGACATTTGCGATCAAGCTTCGGGAGTGGCTCGCGAGGCTCGTAGATTTCCAGAAGTGTTGGAACGACGAACGGGTCATGTAGTGGACCCCAGAGCTGATTCAGTAGTTAGAAAAGACTGATAATACCATCACTCGCATGGTAGATCATTGGGTGGACAGTGTGATAGGAGGGTTTGTGACAGAATTTGCAATTTATCAATGTGTGTCCTACTCTAAGGCAGAACGAAGATTCTTCAAGGGTTTCCGGGGTAAGTTTCTAAAAACTCTGCCATTATTGTTTAAGATCTTATTGTGCAAAAAGAGCATTTTGTGTAGTCATACAGAGTGAATGAGCTCCGATCAAAGTGAGGGCACAACGCGCAGTGGAAAATACTATAGAACCAATCAAGAAGGAGATCAATCTATCTACAGTCCAGTAATTGCTGCGCATAACTCTCCATCTATGCCGCCATCGAACCCTCATAGGGGTAAGAACTCACCTCCACCACCACCAGAAGACGATATGGCCTCACACATGAAGCTACCCACCTTCAAGGGCATAGGGGATGAAGATATGGATTGGTTCTGGTTCGTCGCAGGGTCGGTATGGATTGCGCAGAACATAGCCAGCGATGTTGTGAAAAGGGCACAGCTATCCCTGACCTTTGAGGGAAGGGCCTTGGACTCAGACCTAAACCGTTGCATCCTAGGGAAGCTGCAGGCCAAGTGGGTCGGTGTTGTGGTGCAATGCTTGTCGCGTTGTTGGGCTACATGATACCAACCACTGCCCTCGCCTTGCCACATATGTCTCAGAAATAAAGCAACATTGGGGTAGTTTTGCATATTTTTAGGCCTTGATGAGCAAAACTACTGGACTTATGATCTAATGATAGATAGGGGCAACCTATATAGGGTACAATCAGACCCTTCTTCACCAAGACCTCCCTCCAGTCTGGGTGGCTCCCCAACTAAGGGTAGGGGTCGAGGTGGAAGCGCAGGTAGGGGGAGAGGACAACTGATTTTCTATAACTGTGGAGAAATTGGGCACTTTGTAAGAGATTGCATGAACCCTGTGAGGCAATCCGGCAGATACTATAGATAGCTGGATCATGTGAATGAAGATTGCCTGATTCTGATAGCCAAGATGCAGGAGAAGTAGCAGACACCTATGCAAAATGCACAAAGGGTCAAGGTGGAGCCTCAAGGTGAAGGGCCGAGTGTTAATGTGATAACACGCAGTAGCATGGCCACCAGAGGAGCTGTGTAGAAAGCTGAGTCGGAGCCTCTTATCCAGAAAGTAGCCATTAAACAAGAAGGTTTGGACTTACATAAGGAAAAATAAACCTTTCTTGCAGCTCGCCAAGACTTTGCTAAGGCTGAGACATCTACTCCTTAAGCCCCCGCAAACCTCAAAGCAGATGATGAGGCCAAACCATTCCTACAGGCATGTATGAAGCTTTTGCACAACCAAAAGGCTATAGAAAACCTCCAAGCTTTAATAGACAGCTGCACAGAAAGAAAAACCCCAGCTATGGAAATTAAGGACGTACACAAACTGTATAAGCATAAAAGACACACTAGTAGGAGATGTGGTTAACCGTGCAGATTGGTGACTATGAGATGGATCATGTTATTCTAGACCTAGGCTCAGATGTGAATGTACTACATAAGAAAACTTGGCAGCAAATGGGAGAACCTAAGTTAGAATGGTCCACTATCCAGCTGTGCATGGCTAATCAGCAGAAGATCATACCATTAGGAAGATTATCAAAGATCATGGTAAACATCGCAAGGGTCAAGGTTCAGGCTGACTTTGAGGTCATTCAGATTGTAGAAGATGCGAACCCCTATCCTGCGCTCCTAGGATTGGACTGGGCCATAGATATGGGTGGTATTATCAATTTAAAAAAGAGGAGCATGGTGTTTGAAAGTGAAGGAACATGGGTGATAGTACCGCTAAATCCTGCAGAAAGAGAAAGGTATACAAAGCCAGTGCATGAGGAAGAAGAGGTGGATCACATCTATAAGTTAACTGCAAGGGATGAAGACTGGATCAATCCTACGGCTGATGGTGTGCTTTGCTGGGAAAGGGATAGCGAATTTTTTTTCGACTCTGACGAAGAAATAGAAAATTGGAAAAACTAGTTGCATGATGTATCTGCGCTGCGCTACCTACAAATCACCAGGGACTTCCGTTGCATATCCACCGAGGTAAGATAACTACCCTAGTTTGATGGTTCCGGTAGTATAAAATATTTTTTGTGGACATTTGAAGTTGAGGTTCCAAGAGAATGTAGGCTATGGTCCCTTAACCTAGCTCTGCGTGCAATGCCTGCAAGATGGTGGGACACGCATAAGGGGGAATTCCAGGATTGGGAGGAATGTCGGGATATGATGGTCCTATGATTTGAGCCTCTGGCCGACATGCACGTCAAGATATTTCTTGGCCCAGGGGATCAGTGCGAACATTTTTTCACCTAGATGGAGAAGTGGTGGGATCGTACTACAGAAGAATGGGTTCACTTGTCTATTCATGCCTTGGGACCAATTCCCACCACATGGTACCTAGATGCGGAGATACATCAATGCACCCGCCAATGGGAAACCTTAAAGGACGAATTTTTGGGGACATTTAGGTTAATAGGAGGATCGAAGGCGCTTGATGAAGATCTGCAGGATATCGATACCTTTTTATTTGGTGAATCTAGCCCCTACGCAGCATGTGAAATACCTACATGGGAAAAACAGATGCAAGATAATTTTCAACTACCGCAATATCATCATAAAAGAGTGTGATTAAGATCTGCGCAATGTCTCGATCCTAGAATCAGAGGGGGAAGGCACAATTTCAAGACCTCCGTTACACACTCTGGATGTTACGAAACCTCTGAAGTTGCGAGAAGTTAACATTGGTATGGAAGAGAAACCCAAGTTGGCTAAAATTGGGGACTACTGGGATGATGAGATAGTAGGCAAGATTGCGGAACTGCTCACGGAGTATCAAGACTTATTTTCGACAAAGTTTTCGGAGTTTAAGGGGATCACGAGGGACATAGGGGTTATGCACATCACTCTGAAACCAAATGTGCGCCCTGTAAAGCAATGCCCTTATCAACTGAACCCTAAGTATAAGCAGAAGGTTATGGAAGAAATCGATAAAATGCTCACTGTAGGTATCATTGAACCAGTTGAACAGTCAGACTGGGTGAGTCCTATGGTGGTTCAGGAAAATAAGACGAAAAGGGAAATCCGCATCTGCGTAGATTTACACAAGTTGAAAGATGCATGCATACATGATCGATTTACTACACTGTTCTTTGATGATATCCTGGATAGCATAGGAGGCTAGGAGGCATATTCCTTCACCAATGGGTTCTTAGTGTACCATAAGATCAAAATCGCACCCGAAGATCGCAACAAAACTAAATTTACCACTGAATGGGGCTCCTTTCAGTATATGGTCATGCCGTTTGGGCTTAAAAATGCTCTTTCCATCTTCTCATGGGTAGTAGTCACCATATTAAAAGAGTTAATTCATAAATTTCTCGAGGTATACTTTGATGATTGGACCGTCTTTAGCTTAGTAAAGACGCACGTTTCGAACTTGCGCATGATGTTGGAAGCCTATCGGAAGCACTAGATTTCCCTGAATATCAAGAAATGTATCTTCTATGTGCCCTTCGGAATCTTTCTCAGACATATAGTTTTCCGACAAGGGCTAATGGCGGACCCTGCGAAAGTTTTCGTGATCATCAATCTGGTAGTCCCTTCGACTGAGAAGCAGTTGCATTCTATCCTCGGACATACGGGCTATTACAAAAAGTTCATTTAGGGATACGCGCTGATCACAGCCCCTCTGGAAAAACTGCTTAAGAAGGATTTTTCATTCTTTTGGGATGATGAGTGTTAAAAGAGCTTTGAGCTCCTCAAGGAAAAGATGATCTCTGTGCCTATCCTTATTTTCCCTGTTTGGGCGAAGGTATTTCATGTCCACGTTGATGCTTCCAGAATATCCCTAGGAGCAGTCCTTACACAGCCTGGTGAGGGAGATATTGATCACCCAATTGCATTCACTAGTCGAAAAATCTCGGGTGCGGAGCACAACTATGCCACCACAGAGCGAGAGGGATTGGATATGGTCTATGCATTACAGAAGTATCGGCATTACCTGTTAGGGGACACTTCAAAATTTTTACAGATCATTAGACTTTGAAGTGCCTGGTGAATAAGCCCGTGTTGGGGGGGAAAATATATCGATGGCTTTTGTTGTTTCAGAAGTACGACTTTGAAATCATTTTCAAACCAGGGAGGTTGAATGTTGGGCCCGATCACTTGTCCCGAATTGAGACTGGCGAGGAACCAACTAACCTGGAGGAAGGATTGCCTGATGTGTAGCTGTTTGCTATTAAGGTAGTCAATGCGCACTTTGCCGACATTATTCAGTTCCTGACTACAGGCATGTCACCAGCGGGGTATTCGGTGCAGCAGAAGAAAAAATTGGTAACCCACGCTGCGGATTTTACCATCATCGCAGGTCACCTCTATAAGATGGGAGCAGATGAGGTGTTGTGAAGGTACGTTTTGGAACATAAGCGTCCTGCTATCTTGGCAGAAGGCCATGATGGGGTGGCAGGAGGTCACTACGCAAGAAACACCACAATGCGGAAGGTCTTAAGAGATGAATTATGGTGGCCTACCCTGCATAGTGACTCTCATGACTATTGTAAGGCCTGCGATACATGCCAACACACCGGAAGGCCATCCCATAGAGATGAATGCCCCTCCAACCGAAAATGGCCCTGCAAGAATTTGACAAGTGGGCCATCGATTTCATAGGACCTATCAACCCCCCCGGAAATAAGACAGGTGCATGTTACATTATAACTGCTACTGATTATGTGACTAGGTGGGCCAAGGTACAAGCAGTGAAGGATTTCACTGTAGATACCACTACACACTTCATCTTTGAACAGATTTTGACCAAATTTGGATGTCCAAAAATCATGATGAGCGATAGAGGTACGCACTTTGTCAATGAAACCATACAGGCCTTGACGGAAGAATTTTGGATCCATCATGCCAAAAGCACTCTGTATTATCCTCAGGAGAATGGCGCAGTCGAAGATTTTAATAAGGTCTTGGAGCATGCACTGACTAAGGTCTATAATGCTGATCACAACAACTCAGATGTGCACATTCTGTCTGTTCTATGGGCTTACCGAACCACCTGTAAAAATTTGACAGGGAAGACACCATTTAGGATGGTTTATGGTCAGGAGGTCGTTATGCCCATGGAATATATTGTTCCTATTCTACGCATCACAACCCTCACAAACATGGAAGAGTTCGATATTATGGAGGAGTGGTTAGCACAGCTTGTGGCTTTAGCAGAAGACCGTTTCATCGCCCATTACCATTAGCAGGTACAGAAGGCACGCGATAAGGCCTGGAACAATCGACATATTCATCAAAAAACCTTTTTGGAGGATGACTTAGTCTTGTTCTATGATATTCAGTTTTCTAAACACCTAGGGAAGTTCCGACAACATTGGCTTGGGCCCTATACAGTTAAGGAAATCACAGATGGCAGAGCTATGCGATTAGCCACCCTATGCGGAGATATGCTACCCAAATACATAAATGGTAGTTGGTTCAAACCATATCAGATCAAATGACTATATGGTTGGAGTAGCTATATGAAGTGGGCTAGCCCCACCAAGGAAGGTAAACGCAGCTGGTACCATGCTCCGCACAGGAGAAAGCCGCAGGATTGGAAGCCTGGGGAAGTGCACCAGAGACGTGGAAATAAATTTAGAAGGAATAGAATTAGAATGCAGCACGTGCACTGGGAGCACAGAGGTATGCTCAAAACGCAGGGGTGCGCTGGGAGCGCAGGGGTACGTTGAGCACACCTAGGGTGCAAAAACTAGCCGTTGGAATAGTCAAATCAGGTAAAAAGGAAAAATTACCATTGGATGGAGCGGGCAGTCAGCATTTAACGAGGCAATTTTTGGAGATTTTTTACTATTTACTTGATGGTAGGTTCCACATGTAGTTTACCCTACCGTTGGGCAATCGCTTAATCTATAAAAAGGGCAGGATAGGTCAGACAAGGGTTCCGTATCGCTTGACTAGCTCGTACTTAGAATATTTGTCCTAGACGAATTTGTGCTCTAAGAATTTTTATGCCTATAGGACCTATTTCATGTCTGAACAACCTGCTCCCTCTGACAGTAGCAATCCTAATTTTTTCTTTCGCGCCAGGATGATGACTACGAATCCTGTTGAATCCTCGAAACCAGTAATATTGGTGGAACAAGGCACTGAGGGAATGGTGGAGATTTATTCTGAAGCTGAAGAAGTTTTCTCCACCCCAGTCACAAAGAAGTGGAATGAAAAATTATAGGGCTCAGGAAAGCCCCTAAAACCCATGAAATGGGCTGGAGGGAAGCCTCGTACTTCTCTGTGAAATGTAAAATCCCCGCGAGCGACTCTCCAGGTGCAGGTTGCGCAGGGAGAGGTTCGGGCCGTAGAGCCCATCAATTGGTTATCTCCTTTTATTTGACTATGTAGACCCTCAACACACACACCAAAGAACCTCGATGGTCTGATCACCTATTTGTAGATGCCGCTAACCCCGGGCGAGGTCCCTGTTATTGGTGAACCTTTCGGAAAGCTCCATGAGATCAAATTTGATGATAATGACTTGGCCAATTTGGAGGCGTTCCCTGAGTTGGCGCCCGAGTTATATCTGGAACGAGTTCAAGAAGATGGTGGGATCAAAATTGTCCCCGTAAGCTGGGTACGTGGAGTGGCGAGGTCTGGGCTTCTCAACCTAATCAGGATGCCGCATTTTAGCCATTACAATGTCATGGACCGTCTGGTGTGTCAATTGCCCTCACTGGTCCATGATGGGTGTTTTTGGATCAAGGATCGAATCCCTATTGATGCTGTGCTCATCCATCAAATCACTAGTATTCCTATGGAAGGGCCAAACCCTCTCGAGCGCGTTGGCAAGAAGTATGAAGGGGAAACTACTGAATATGTGCGACAAAAATACCATGTGGAGCGGAATACTTGTGGCTTCATGATAAAAACCATCAGTGATCCCGCTACATAGTTGGGTACCATGTTATTGGTGTGTAAAATGATGCATAAATGTCAGGTTGCATCCATCCCCGCATACGTAATTCAGCTCGCAGGCCAGTACGAGAAAGGGGTATGTTTCAATTGGTTGCAATATTTGTGTAATGAATTTTTGGCCAATGTCCGCAAATCCCAGGAGCAGGGACGAGCATTCTGTTATTCGTGGCAGCTACTTCTCATCGTATTGATAGCCTGGGAGGCCCCAGAGGAATCAGTCCTGCTAGAACTCACCCCTGACATGTGCGAAGGGGCCTGATATTTAAATTTATGGGATTCGAAGGATGTGCAATGTCTCGAGGACAACCAAGTCTTCTGGGTCCTATTTCAGAGTAGTTTGGCAACAACCATTAATTCTTGATCACGGTTGTCTCTAGCAGTATATGACAGATACAAAGGCATTGCAGCATTCCAGGTCACCATGCATAATGTCTAGATTTGAGCATGCAAGGAAAAATCCTGGACCTCTTTCCATTATATGGTGGAAGACGAAGAAATTGACAATGTCATTGCGCTCTGGCCTCCTAACTGGAAGATTGGCTTCAAAACCGGCTCGAAGAGCTCTGCAGGAACTAGCACACCAAAATTAATCCCGCCTATCGTCATCAAGGATACCGGAGGACCAAGCAAGAGTACCAGGCTAGACACAGGTGCAACATCACAAAAGGATGCACAGAAAAAGCATACCCTTGAGAAGGACACCGACGCGGAGACTCAGGTAGATTCATAGCCAGACCTGGGTACAGAAGGACTGGATGCAAGAGGACCTGCCTCCCCTTGCGGCATGAAGAGAACAAGCGAGCCTGTCAAAGGGCCTCGAAAGAAGTAGCGCTCTCAGCGGACGGAACGAGATGAGACAGTCATTTTGACTGACAGAGACCTTGAACAAATCGTTGATGTGATCACTCTAGCCGCGGAGGATAGATGGGTAGCCTTAAAGGAGCAGTAAAAATTTGTGGTTGACACAATCCAGGATGAGCTCTGTGCGCTAGAGCTGAAGAAAGACACATTGCAGATTAGTGTGACTCAAGTACGCACATCCTTAGCTGCCAGTAGCGCATCATTAGTTACATATGAAAGTTGCCTCTGTTCTCTACCTGGCACAACCCTTGTGATCAGTCCACTCGGCCTGGGAATCCAATTCCAGGCTAGTACAGAAGTCCAGCTGAATTTAGCTAGGCTACCTCATGAGGCCTTGTAGGGTCTCCACACCTCTTTATTTCAGTAAATTCACCATCGGGAACAACAAGTGCACCAACAGCTCGGAATGGCTGAGCAGACAATTGATGCAAAGAACGCTGAAGTGTGTCTTGCCACTGCGAAGCAAACGAAGCTCGAAAACGTGATTCACCAACTCTGCGCAGAGGTTACCACAGAGATCCCGGCCACAGCCACCCCTGAGGCTAAGGTTGTGTTAGCCACCTATGATATTTTGTTATACCAAAAAGTGGCTAAAACTTTTTGGAGCCTCCAAGGAACAAATTTTATCACTAAAAATTGTTGGCTCTTGAAGTCTCTCTAAGGCCTCATGCCTCTGTCCAGATCCCTTATTGTTGTTTACATCCTAAAAGCCTCTGAAATCCTTCAAAAATCCCAAGTTAAATACTGCTGCAGAACCCCTTGGTCCCCTTCCTTTTCTTCCTCACTAACCTCATTTTATATTCTCCATTTCCAATGAAAAACCCATAGTTTCATGTTTCTCCCTTTCCATTTCATTAAAATCCCTTTTATAAGGTTAAAAACCCACTTTTTAACCTTACCGAAACTTTCATTTCCTTCAAGAAACCCTTCAAAAACCATGAAAATACATGTTTTCCATGTTTTTATGTTTTTAAGCCCTTAGCCCCTTTTCTTCCATACGCCCGCACCCTGGAACCAAGTTTTAACCCTTTGGCGCTTATCGGAAAGTGCAGATCGCAGAATTTCCAAATTGTTATTTTTTAAAACTGATGCATCGTAAATATTTGCGCTGCGATCCATCGCAGATCGCAGATCGCAATTTTCAGTTTTCCTCCAAAGAGCCATCGCAAATATTTGCGATGCAACCCATCACATTTTCTGCTCATCGCAGATCGCAAAAGCTCATCGCAAGTTTCTGCGATGTGATCCATCGCATATCGCAAATCACATGTTTTGTTGTTTAAACAGTTTGATCCATCGCAAATATTTGCGATGCGATCTGATCGCATCGCAAATATTTGTGATGCGACCGCTCCAATCGCATTTTTCCCCAGCGCTCATCGCAAATCGCAATATCGCATTTTCTCTCCGTCACATAAATCCGCCATCGCATTTTCCACCTTTTGCGATTTGCGATTGATCCCGCCGGGCCCACCATATGATACCCCCGCCTTTCATATGAAAAATGCTTTTTTCCTTTTGTAAAGTAGAAAATGATATATTTTGTGGTTTACAAAGGTTTTTCCCATTACATCCCGCCGCTGCATCTCCGCCGTCGATCTGCACCCCCGCTCCATGATCCAATGACCTTGCTTCCTCCGCACAACCTCCAATGCAGTTTAACCTATAAACGTAGGATTTCATAACCTTCATTTTTTTTTTGCAGGGTTTAACGTTTTCCGCTATATTCAGAGGGAAATTCGAAAGATGAGGGTGACGACCCTCCCTCTTTTGATTTGTCAAAGGAAATCGGCCACAGCGTGCAAATTCACGTTTTCATCAGTATTTCATGAGGCATTGATGCCATATAACCCTGCGCAGCCCTGTGTAACAACGAAGCACCAAGAATCCGACACAGTCAAAGAGTATCAGCTGTAGAAGACCAGAAATGTTCCAGCACAGAGAATTGAAGACAGTTTTATGGGGATTACGGCTAAGACTGTTATCAAAAGCCTAATTCCCCAATCTAAAACACAGTCTGCATAATACCTAAAGTGTTTTAGTGACAGCAAACCCCCCACCGCCACAAAAAGGAGGTGAATTGATTCCCCCCAGCGACTAAATGCCACCTGTTTCCTCAAACCTTTCAAACCAGGGCTGAAGTTATTATAAAGGAAGATGTTTTGCCTCAACGCAGCCGAGAAGTTACTTCTTCAAGGGACTTAGTGCGAGAAATATCTGCAGAGTTATTTCAACCTCATGCCAAACCTCAAAGGTCAACAAATTCTTTCCAACAGACCTGATAGTTTATGTAAAATAGTTAATACAGAGAACCACCTGTAAACTTCTTGATCGAGCCCCTCAAAGGGCCAAGAAGTTTTGAATCTGTATTAATTAATTTAGCAGATATTTTATTCGGATTCACCTCCTCATTCTTCTATAAATAAATTTATATATAATATTATAGTTGTTGCTGGTTTTTGTTTCTCATTAATCACAAGCAACATTGAAACTCTCTCAAAATAAATACATGTCTATTGGAAGTGAGTGCCCAAATTAAGTCTTGATGGCCTTCCTAAGGATGCTTGCATGCCTGTTTCCTAGTTTCATCATTGATTCCATGAGCTTACACAGAAGTATTCTAACCGTTAATGTTTTCTCCTCGTTTATTATGTTTACAATCTCTCTCTTTACTACAAGAGGCTGAGGTGCCATAAGAAATGACTGAAGCACCTTAGACTCGTTCACCCTTCACTATTTTATGTTTTCTTCTCACGCATTTGGGAGGCTTTAAACTTTCTTTGGGCTCCTCATGCTTGTTTGCCTCTTTGAGCAATTGAGCAGCTCAAATAGTTGGTTTCAGCATGATTTATGGTTCTCCCTGCTTGTCTGCCATCACTTGAAAGCTGTTATTGAAGTCTCCCTTTGAAGTACCATTGTCTTAAGTTAATCAAAGAGGTCGGTTTTGATATTACCCTTTGCCCCTGCTTGAACAGTTGTTTTGAAGGTCTTTATAGTTGCAAGCATAGATGTTATTTAGGTTTTCCCTCTTCTATGAATGCAGCTATCAGTGAATCATTTATGTTTTCTAAGTCCTTTAAAATAAAATCTTTGAGGAAATAGGGAGTTCCCCGAATCTTAGATTTCATTTTAAAAGTTGTCTTGAAGTCATTATTTGCTTAAAGAATGTTTGTGGAATTTATGGTTAGCCCTTTCTATCAAATATCTCTTTATTGTTAAGTTATGTTTTCAAGTTCCCTTTGTTGAGAATTAAGCTTCTCTTTCCAAAACATTAATGTCCATCTCATTCCAAAACAAAGGATCCTATGGCCAAGTTTGATTTTCCCTTTGATATCCCATATCCCTTGAAGAGTTTGTCATGACCTTATTTTGACTCCATTTCCCAATGAACCAGATATTTCCTCTTTCTGTCTATCTTTCCTAGACCTTTCATATTCTTCTGTATCAACTCAACCCAACCAAACAAACATCTGCACTTAATAACTAGTCTAAAATCCATAATCAAAGTAAACAAGATAAACCTTTGCAAACAAATATTTGAGAGATCCCTCTCTGAGAACAGGAGGACTAGATCCTGGAACTCTAAAGATTGGTTCTGATGTTGCCTTGTCTTTTGATTTTCCAAACTGTCAAAACACGGGATACCAACATAATGGCGATCACGGTGGGACCTCTAAGTCAGTAACAATCCAAATACCCCTTACGACTTCAGAAATCCCTTATTTTCAAGAATATCCAGTGATTATTAGCCACCTCATCGCCACCAACATAATGACGATCACGGTGGGACCCTACTAAGAATTAGAGGTTTCAAAACCTTTATTAAAACCTTTAGGTCCAGTATAACATAATTAACTTTATTCAAGCACTACCTAACATAATGGCAATCATGATAGGACTTGATTGAATCAGTGACAAACTAAGTAACCCTTAAGATTCCTTTTAATCCTTATCAAACCTTGAAGGAACCAGTTACCAAGCCATAAGAGCAACTCTGTTTGTTTGAACACCTTAGCTAAGTGCAAAATCAGACTTAGAACACTCTCTTAACCTATAAAACCAAAATAAACTCAGAAAAACCCAAAATATTTCAAGTTTGGCTTCATAATAAACATGGTAGTGGACCACAAAACCTTTTACCTCCTTAGGAGCTAAAAAATTCCACTTGGCGACTCCACAATCCTTAGTAGACCTCAACACTCCACTGGGAAGAACCCTTATCATTATAATATCTTTCAAACTCAGTTAGAGGACTGTAGGATTAAGATTTGTGTAAACAGATTAGTTAACCTCTCAAAGATTGTCATACTTGGTTAAACTTTTCTTATTAGTTGGGTCTCAAAACACAGCATAGTGGCTTCTAAAAATATTCACACTAGAGCCCATCCAGACCCTAATTCACTCAAGATAGTTGATAACCCAGAAAGTATCCTTTGGAAGTCTCCTAGGATTAAATTATCAACTGTTTTCAGATCACCCTTGAGAGCTAATTTAGTCCCTGTAAATCTTTCAGCTCTACAACAATCACAAGTTGACCTAGTAAACCCGTTTAGGACTAGGTCATTTGATGATATAATCCAGTTAGACTCTGAATCTTCGCTTTCATCCCCAGAGACAAGTAAACATCCGGGTAGTAGAGAAAAAACACCTCCTGATTTACATTTCCTTCACAACCTCGGTGTCTCTTATCCAAGGTCAGCTCAGCAGTCTACTCCG